>JARHVA010000901.1:1227500-1457500 GCA_037957365.1 Torreya grandis | reverse complement strand
GGGCAATATTGGTTATATAAGAAGCCACAAAAATCACCAAATATATTTATAATCACCATTGGGTTCTTAGCTTGATGAGAGATCACACTAAGGGGAAAGCGCTTGTACGAGTAGGTGTCATAAGGTTTGTAATGAACTTACTTATGTTACCAAGTATTTTTATTTTGTTGATAGCTTTTATGAAAATGTTTGTGATTCAATCATGGGTGGACTCATTGTATTAATATAAATTTATTCAAGAGAAGGTCATAAAGGTAATTTGTGATAAGGCCTTTGTGAAGAGAACTATAGAGATCATCAAGGTAACTTCAAATTTTAATTCAAATTTTAAGTTGATTCATTTATTTCAAAAAATTTATAGTATTTGGTTTATTTATAATTTTGTAACTTTAATTTGTTTATATTTTGTAACTTTTTAGGTTTCGGAGCCTTTGGTGAGGGTTTTGTGCTTGGTGGATGGAGAGTAAAACCCATGTGATGCATTTATGAGGTAATGGATAGGGCCAAATAGGCCATCCAAGACTCTTATGGGGGGATAGTGCTAGATTTGATCCCATTTTAAAGTTAATTTATTGGAAGTGGAACAATCAACTCCACTAATCTATTTATGTAGTGGGGTACTACTTTAATCCCAAGTTTTTCTACTTTGATAGCTTCACAAATTCTTAGGGGGAGGTTATATAGGGCCTCTTAACATGTATTGTGACTTGAGAGTATGATACTTGAGCTTGAAATAAGGAACCCTATTATTTTAGAGTTATATAACTATAAACAAGTTAGGGGGGGGCTCTTTTCTTTAGCACTAGCTATTTAAGGGAGATCCACCAAGTCACTAGGTAATAAAAAATGAAGTCTTTACTTGTACCTTATAAGTTACAAATTTATAATTATTAATTACCTATAAAATTTTGAATATCTTGTTTTCAATTTTTTAGTAAGAAGATTGGGGTGGAAATATCCAAAATTATCAAAAGCTAGCCATCTGAATTTTGTCTCAACCTTGTAGTGCTTTTGGATTTGAGCACAACTAGAGTTTGTTTGATGACATTCACACAAATAAATTAAGTTAATGATGCCTTAATGACCTAGTTTTTGTGCAATACAACCTTCAAATTCATACAAATATTAGGACACATCATAATAGCCTATCAATTTGGATGAGATCGATCCCTACAATGACTAGACTAGAAGGGATGAGAAGACCCCCTTGTTTATAGAGGATGATATTATTGATTTTAAGAGGTAATATATGTAGGGTGTAGTAGAAGTAGGAGATATTGGATTGGATGAAATCCTTGTAGATGTTGTTGAATATGATGTAGAGGAGGAGTCACAACCATCTGATACTAAGGTGGATCCACAGGTGCAACATTCTAGGCAAAGTAAGGAGGAGAAGTTGAGAGCAAGGACTAGACTCTCTCAGATGCCCTTATTTTTCAATAGAGTGGGGAAAATAAAATTATAGATTATTTTAATTTATATCTTGCATTCGTATGGAACTTATGATGATGATTTTCAATGATAATCATCATAAATTTATGAGTATTAGTTTTCTATTATATTTGAATGATTATGTAATTTTATTCTCTATTTATATTAAAATATAATATAAAACACTTGCCCAAAATTTTATAGACTCATTTGATACATTTTGTAACTATAATTTGTATTAAATTTATGTTTTTTTAAGAAATTTAAGTATTTTTTTAAATCACCAAGTATTATTGAGTAAATTTTTTTGGGGCTGGGTGAATAATCATCGAGTATGGGTATGTAAACCACTCATCCATTGGGTAAATATAAAAATATAGTGTTACCCCTTCATCCTTATAATTTTCCATCATAGTTATAATTAGAGTTATCTTTGATACCAAATATTAAATTTGGTCTGAGGTTACACACAAAACTCTATTTTTATTACATATATTCAATGATCAAATCATACATATAGGTATGGGATTTCCTATGAATAAGGAGTCTATCCTTATCACAATTAGCTAATATAATATTTATTTCATAGGGTTGAGTTGTTATTACAACTCATCAAACATTTGCACACATGCACACACCTATTACGTACTAAAATATCTAACACTAAAAGAGATTGATCGATCATCATATGAAAATGACATGATGTGTTTGATCTTAGATGGAGATCCAAGGCAAGTGACATTAAACAAATTATTATTATGACCAAAATACTTATAGTTGCTCAACTATATTTCACCTCTTTTATCAAAGATTAGTGTGAGAAAACAATTTATGATGATAAATATGGATAACTATATTTTTATACTCATAAAACCAGAAAACAAATCAAGATAAATTGAAAGGAATATCTTTTCACCACTTGATTACCATAAGAACTTATTGTCAAGTAAACAAAAGAGCTTGCCATTGAGTTATGTAAGACTTGACGATCATGGGATAATTTGTCCATCACTAATGATATGAATAGTTAAAACGTGAAAAATAATATAACCATTAAAATGTATATTTGCAATAGGAAGGAGACACTTTGGGTTGAGGGCTTCAATTTTGGTCCACTTGAGACACTGTGGGTTTAGGGCCTCACTTGTAGTTAACTTGAGACATTTCATTATTGATTGAAGAATACAAAATTTAAACGTCATTTGATAGACATATTTATTACAAAAAAATAATCATACATAAATTTTAAGTACCTAATACAAGTACAAATATAGATACAAGAATCAAATAAGTGGATATGGGGATTTTTTTGGGCCTAGATACATATTTAGGTACAAATATACAAAAATATATTAAAAAATTAAAAATATAAAAAATATAGACATATAAGCAAAACTAACCACATAATATGAATAGAGAGAGGGAAAAAAGTTAAATAACCACAAAACATACTCATAATTCAGTGCTAAATATCATAATATTCAGTGGTCAAACTTAGATTAATCTTATAATAAGTACATAGTGCATACAAGAAACTCAATTATTAAAGATCCACCTATGTTGAAAGAGCGAATATGAATGAAAGTAAATTAAACATGGATTGAAAAGATTTGGTTGTGTGAAATTTCTCATTTTTTATTAATAAAGATTTATTCATTGTTGTATTCTTTTTATATTATTTTTTTGTTTAAGTTGCACGGTCTAAGGTATCTCTTCTTTGAGACCCCTAACTATGACTGCATCAATGATCCTAAGGACTAGGTTTACCAAAATATTTATGTGGAGGGGGTATAAGTGTTCAAAATACTATGCCAACAACATAAAATAATAGCATGTAGGTAAAACAAGTTTAAAGTGAATACATTAACAACAATAATTAAAGATATACCCATGTGTTGAAAGAGGGAAGATGAATGAAAGTACCTTAAAGATGGATCAACAAGATTTGGCTAAGTATGAAATATCTCATTTTATTTACTAATAAATATTTGTTCATTGTAGTATTCCTATTGCATTATCTATTTTTGTAGGTTGCATAGTCTAAGGCATCTCTTTTTTGAGACCCCTAACCATGATTGCATCAATGATCCTAAGGATCTAGTTTAGCAAAATATTTTATGTGGAAGGTGCACAAGTGTTCAAAACACTATGCCAACCACATGAAATGATGACACATGTAAATCAAGTTTAAATATAATGAATACAAAAAACACAGTAATTAAAGATCTAACTATGTGTTGAAAGAGGGAATATGAATGAAAGTACCTTAAACATGGATTGACAAGAGAAGATTGATAGATAAATACCTATTTTTTACTACCTTGGATTCTAAGAGAGACTAAAAATGTAGAGGAGGAGGTCTTGGAAAAATGCAAAAGAATCTCCAAAAAAAAAATGATTTGAGAAAATGACCAAAATTAGACCTTATAACAATGGTTAAACTAGAATCAGAATCATCTAAAAGCAACAATTCTTAGAAAGTGGTTAACATGTTCTAAAAATGGCTTTATAGGTATGAAATATTTAAAACTTCCTATAAACCTTTGTTATTAGATGATTCCAAGAAACCTCTCTTAGATATATGTGAATAGGTGCATGTAGATGTTAGGATCTTCTCTCATTTTATAGGGCTCAATTCAACACTTACATAAAAAAATTGGTGTTTTGGTTGAGGTGCCTACCTCAATCAATCCCTATCTTGCCATTACAATAGGTGTATAGTTTAGCACTCAACATTAATGCATGTCAACAACCAAACATGTATATATCTACCTCCCACCCTTTATCCCTAGGCAATACAAGTTCATAAAATGAAAGTATATACTCTTTTTTGTAAGCCTTATTTTGGTACAAGCATTGTTTAAAAACTCATACTCGGTAATTAATATATAGCCCAAAATTTTGAGCTATACTCGAGACTTGGCCATTTTATCATTACTTTAAACAATATATGAATTCATAAATTAAACTAAAATAACATGCAAAACAAATAAAAAATGAAATAAATGTAGAAAACACATAAATATGTTTTCTATTAGTTTTCAAACAAATAAGAGTACAACACTTAGTTTTAAACAAAAAAGAGTACAATGATCATAGACTAGTCATCAATACACCATGAAATCATCTCCAACTCCTTTGCTTCACCCTGGAAGTGGAAGGTAAAGTTTCCTCCTCTTGAACAACATCCACAAAAATATCATCAAGATCCTTATCAACTCCTCTTGATGCCTCTATTTACCTTGCCACTATCACTTCTTCTGCTTCCCTCTTCAAATTTGCAACCTCTTTGGTAAACATGGGATCTTGTTGCACATACTTATATTTAAAAATCTAGTCTGTACATGGATCAATATCATTCATGTCAATTACCTCATGACTATCTTTCCCTTCCACTTGTCTCACATGAATATGAGGATTGTACTGCACAAAGACAAGGTCATTAAGGCATTGTGTTATTAGTGTATTATGCTTCTTTGTGTCAATGGCCTCAAAAATGTTCAAATTTTGTTCACACCTAGAAGTACTACATGGCTAGGACAAAATGTAGATGGTTAACTTTTGAATATTTAGTATTTTTTCACCATAATTTTCCCACCACAAATCTAAAAAAGATAAATTTATAACTTTGTAAGTCAACTAGGTGTGTATTTATAAAACAATCAAGTGACTCAATTTAAATTTTGTTTGTATTTGGTTGATGGGTCATTCTCCTTTGAATGCATAGAGGTGAAGAAAAGAGCCTCCCCTTTATAGTCTTTTAAATCTACAACTCCTCAAAAATTTTTTTTTTAGTGGATTCATAATAGATCATCATCTCTATGCATGCGTTTAGGTCATCCATGACCTCCTCATCAACCCAAAATGAACCGAAAAATAAAAACTTGGGGTTCAAGTAGTATATCACTACATGTATACATTGGTGGGGTTGCTTTTTCCATCTCTGATCAATTAGATGCCAAATGGGATCATTTATTTATGTATTTTACCTATAATGATTTACTCTGATCAATTAGGTGTCAAATGGGATTATTTATTTATTTATTTATTTTACCTATAATAATTTGCTATGGCCTCCTTGGCCTTGTCCATGGCCTCATCCAAATACCCCATTAGCTTTTTTTCTCTAACCACCAGCTGTAGAAATCTAATAAGAGGATCTAACACCTAAAACACAATAATTTACAATTTTAAAATTAAAATTAAGATAAATTTGAGGAGAAAAATTATAAATAAAATAGATGATAAATATAAAATATTTAAGTCTATCATTACTTTGATGACCTCATTTATGGTCTTTGCAAACACATCATCAAAAATGGTTTTCATGACCCTTTCCCCTACGATCTTCTTGCTATAGGGAGACTCCAACCACCATGAGGCTACAAAACTCTACAATGTGATGAATTTTATGGTAAATCATGTGGCTTTCAACCACAAATCTCTTTTTCATTGGTGTGCCTTTTCATCAAGCTTAGCACCTAAGGATGATTGTAGATGTATTTTGTGATAAAAAGTAGAGAGTTTTTATGGATTAAACTGTGTTTAAGTTTTTGACCATTCTAATGGTTTAAATTTTTCAATTTTTAATCATTAACATTTACAATTTTTAATTTAAACCTTGATAGTTAAGATAAAAATTAAAATTGATAATTCCTAATTTAAAAACTTATTTTATATAATTTTTTTATTATTTAAGTTTGATAACCTTCTTCCACAACTTGAGAATCTACAAGTAGGTAATTATAATTGGTAACATTAAAATTATAGTTAATAATAAAATTGATTTTTTATAATTCAGAAAAATTTAATGTTAAGGTTTCTAAATCATAATTTAACAATTAAAAATTAAAAATTCTAATTTATTTTGTAAAAAAACTAATCTCTAAATTCAAAATTTTAACTCTTAAATCTTACAATCATTTTACCACCATTTTCCCCCTTTGAGAACCCCACCTCTTTGATTGACCTTGACATAATTGGGCTTCACTGTTATATCTATAAAGGAAGTGCTTAGTCTACCATTTTACATTTTTAATTCTCTTACCCTGATGATGGTTCATGGAGCGTGAACCAAAATGTTTTTCAAGGTCAAAAACTTAAACATAGGTTAATCCAAAAAAACTCTCTATTATAATTCATGGACTATGGAAATATTGTTACTTTAATTAATATTTTTTGATATTGCTCACCTCTTCAACCACATTTTTTATCATGTCATCTTCTCTATGTCCTCAAGTAGAGAGATCAAAGTAATGGGTTGAGCAAGGTCTCAAAAAAAGTGAAAGGTGTCTCTCCTCAAGAAGTCTCCTTGCTGGATCATATGCAGCTACATTTTTGATCACAACTTGGATGATGTTCTCTACACCCACTTCCATGACCACCTCATCCAAGATATGACACAAAGTGTTTGTATTTTTCACTTTGTGGGAAGCGTTAATTGACTTTAATAACAACATATGCCCACTTGAAGCCACCAAAAAGTTAATCAAGGTACGATTTATTCTACCTATCTATTCATCAGATAAAATGTTGCAACCCTTTTTATGCCATATTATTTTTTGATTATATAAAAAAAAAATTATTTTTTAGGTGTCCTCTAACAATGAACCTCTCAAATCTTAAGGAGGATGGGTCTTAAGCCCCTTTTGTGCAATGGTCAATGTGGTCGGTAAATTCTCCCAATATGGATTTTTTCACTATGTTAAATGGAATATTATTGTAGTACCAAAAGTTTACCATAGTCACCCTTACTTCATTTTGTAATTCTCAGTTCCAAGCTATACCTTAGAGTGAAGGTTATGCCCTAAAAGTATTTTGAGGAGGAAAAAACCATGTCTAGGTGAACCCAAACTATATCCAATAGATGAGCTCATCCTTGAAATACCCTTGGGGCAACAAAAGAGATAGAGGCTCCTAACTCATCCTAATCAATTCTCACTGCCCCATATTCATCATGTCTATAAGTGCTTCAGTAGTCATCTTTTTTATTTATTTTTTATCCTCATAGACAATGAGGATAACCATCATCTTTCTTTTATCCTTAGGTTGTGCTTTGTTTCATAGACACACATAATCCTACTAACTCTTCAGGATCAACAATTAGAAACTAACATATATTGGTTTCATAGGCTATGCACAACACAGAAGGCCAAACAATTTTGAAAATTATTTGACCCTGAACCAAGTAGCTGTCTAAACCAATACTTAACATACCTATCCTAAGACTTGCAAAGCTCTCTCCTTTCTACTCTGAGCATTCGATGGTAGTGAATAAACCCCAAAATCTTCTTAAATAAAGATTTGGGAGAGATTTTCCACCAGTTCAAGGAGTAATCAGTTACAAATAATTAGAAACCTAGGTTTATTGGATGATAGCCCCATCTAACTAGCCAAAGTGACAAAAGCAAAGATGTTTTGGTTGTGTCCAGCCAAAAGGCATACTACCTAGGGAACATCTAATAAAAGCTAAGAGGCTGACAAACCACCCCCACCACATGTGTTACTTCCTACTTTATTGGGATTCCCTAATCGAATCATGGAGTAGAACATGCTCCTATCAGATCAAAACCTTTATAAAAAGTAAATAAAATCTCACAGTTATAAACGGTAGAGGACATGACTTCTCTACTAGCCAAGACAAGAACTTACCTTGGGTCACATGGTGTGATATAGCTAGATCACACTCTAGGATTTTCTTTCATAATTAAATCATCTACGTCACCATATTAAAGGAACAATGAACAAACCTTGAAAGGGCCCATCCATGCTTCCTACTAGGGACTCCCATAAGGGCTTTCAACGAACATGTAAATGCTTGTGTCATCCAAATCTTCATACCTATAATAAGTGTCATGAACATAGTCATCCCACGAGTATGCATGTGTTTCATGAAGATCAAGGATTAATATTTCAATTTTATCAGGGTGCTTAGGATTTTCCATAAGAAATTCATTGTTTAATATGGTATCGACATCTTTTGGAAGTTCACAAAACTTTCTCTAAAATGCATATCTATTTTTCTTGTTCTTGTGGTTATATATACAATCTTTGAAACAAAACTTTAATTATATTTCATCATACATGTGATTTCTAATGAATTTAAACAACATATTAGTATCATAAACACCTGATTCTTCATGAATGACAAGAATATTGAACTAGGGGCTTAAAGTGGTTGGTGCATATTCTTCAAGCCATTGATCCCCAGTTAACTTTTCCCATTGATCATATGGTACATCAAATGGTCTGTCATGAAAGCTCCTTGTAAGGAGATTGGTGATCATACAGATATAAACTTCTCCATAGAAAATTGCCTTTACTTTGATGTTCCAAAACTCTACAAGTGACAATTGTCCTCCAAGTATCCTAATATTTATGTGATCCATGTCATAGAATCTAGTCCAACTTCTTTTGTCAGCATCAAGAAAGTTCCTCTAGGCATTAACTAAGAAATATTTTGATGAAATATTTTCAATAGCAAGCCCAAGAAGTTTTTTGATTTGGGTCTCTATAGGGATAAGAAGACATTCTTTCATTCTTTCTTTTTCGTGTTGAGTAAATTTTTTTGGAACAATATCATAATCAAAATTAGCAAATCTTCATCACCCTGAAACATCAAAACATGACTAGTACAAAACTTATGAGAATACCATTTTGATCCTTCTCTAGACATCAAATCAACTAAACAATTAGCAGTTCCTTTCTTGTATTGAACATCAAACTCAAAGTTAAAAAACCATATTGCCCATCTAGTCATTATCTAGTTTCCAACTTGTTGGGTGTGGGGTTTTCTAATGATAGATTTAAACTATAATAGATCTATCCTTAAGAGGAATTTCTTTGGGAGTAAAAACATCCTTAGTTTGATCATGCATAGTTTGGCTACTAATAGTTTTTTTTTAGTGGAATGGTAATTCTTTTGAGTTGGGTTCCATGTTCCACTACAGTAATAGTAGACTTATTCTCTACCATTTTTAGTTCTCTCCATAAGTATTCCACCATATGCTTCATCTGAAGCATTTATTTCCAAAATCATCAAACCTTCTCATGGGAGTTTGAAATTTGGTAGTCCTTTAACTTTCTCCTTGATTCTTTTGATTGTCGTGTCATTTCAGTAGTCCATGGGCTTGAGTCTTTTCTTAACCTTTTTTGTAGTATCTTCCTATCTTTGGTTTGATCTCTATAGAATGGAGAGCAGTAATTCAGAGATCCAAGAAATCTATGTAATTGGGTTTTGTCTTTTATTTCATCTAGGAATCTTTCTAAAGATTACAAAATATGGGGTTATAATGCAATCTTATTTTGACATATATTCAACCCAATAAATTCAATCTTTGTTTTTCCTATCTCCATTTTCTTATCACTTAAAACCAACCCATTCTAGTTATAAAGATCAACAAATTCTTTCAATTGTATAAGATGACTATTTAAATATTTTGAAAGAACTAATATATCATCAATATAGATAGCAAAATGCTTAACATGGACAAAGATTCCATCCATCCTTTTTTGAAATTTAGAGGGAGCATTTTTTAAGCTGGAAGGCATAACCTTCCACTCATAATGCCCATTAAGACTGGAAAGACAAATTTAGTTTTTTAAGTATCTTTAGGTTCTACTGTAATTTGCCAAAATCTACTTTTCAAATCAAACTTAGAAAAAATACAACATTCCTTCAACTTATTGATAAGAATAGTCTTGTTAGGAATTGGATGCCTGATAGGTATAAGCCAATGATTGAGATTTTTATCATTTATTACCAGTCTCATTTTCCCTCTTTTTTGTTCTAAGAGTTTATTCACATATAATGTAGGAGAAGCCCAAATAGTTTTGAAAACTATTTAACCCTGAGCTAGCTAGATATCTGAACCAATACTTAATAGACCTATCTTAAGACTTCCAGAGCTCTCTCCTTTCTACTCCAAGCATTTGATGGTAGTGAATGAACCCCAAACTCTTCTTAAATAAAGAATTGGGAGAGATTTTCCATCAATTCAAGGAGTAACCAGTTACGAACAACTGGAAACCTAGGTTTATTGGATGACATCCCTATCCAACTAGGCAAAGTGATAAAACAAAAGATCCAATGGTCGTGTCATGCTAAAAGTCATACTACCTAGGGAGCATCTAATAAAATCTAAGAGGTTGACAGGCCACCCTAATCACATATGCTACTTCTTTCTTTATTGGGATTCCTTACTTGAATCATGGAGTAATATGAGCACATGATCCTATTAGATCAAAACCTTTATAAAATGTAAACATCATCTCATAATTGTAAATGACAAAGGCTAGTTCCACTCTACTAGATAAGACAAGACCTTACCATGGGTCACATGGTTTGATATAGCTAGATCACACTCTAGGATTTGCTTTCATAGTTAAATCATTTGCATCATCGTATTAAAGGGACAGTGAAAAAACCTTGAAAGGGCCCATCCATGCTTCCTGTTAGGGACTCCCATAAGGGATTTCAATGGACATGTCAATGATTATGTCATCCAAATCTTCATACCTATGATAAGTGTCATAGACATACTCATCCCACAAGTATACATGTGTTTCATGAAGATCAGGGATTAATCTTTCAATTTTATCAGGGTGCCTAGGATTTGCTGTAAGAAATTCATTACTTAATATGGTATCAACATATTCTAGAAGTTCACAAAACTTTCTTTGAAATGTATATCTTAATTTCTTATTCTCATGGTTATATATACAGTCTTTGAAATATAACTTAAATTCTATTTCATCATACAGGTGATATCTGATAAATTTGAACAATATATTAGTATCATAAACACCTAATTCTTCATGAATGATAAGAATCTTGAACTAGGGGCTTAAAGTGTTTGGTGCATATTCTTCAAGCCATTTATTCCAAGTTATCTTTTCCCATTGATCATATGGTACATCAATTGGTCTCTCATAAAAACTCCTTGTAAGTAGATTGGTGATCATACAGATATAGACTTCTCCATAGAAAATTGTCTTTCCTTTGATCGACCAGAACTCTGCAAGTGACAATTGTCCTCCAAGTATCCTAATAGTTTTGTGATCCATGTCACAGAATCGAGTCCAACTTCTTCTATCAACATCAAGAAAGTTCATGTAGCCATTAAATAATAAATATTTTGACAAAATCTTTTCAATAGGAAGCACAGGAAGTTCTTTTATTTGGGTCTCTATATGGATAAGAAGCCATTCTTTCATTCTATCTTTTTCTTATTGAGTAAGATTTTCTAGAACAGTATCATAATCAAAATTATCAGATCCTTTATCACCCTGAAACATCAAAAAATGATTAGTACAAAACTTATGAGAATACCATTTTGATCCTTCTCTGAAAATCAAATTAGTTAAACAATTATCAGTTCCTTTCTTGTATTGAATACCAAACTCAAAGTTATAAAATGGTATTTCCCATCTAGTCATTATTTGGTTTCCAACTTTCTGGGTGTGGGGTTTTCTATTGATAGATTCAAACTATAATAGATCTATCCTTAAGAGGAATTTCTTTGGGAGCAAAAAGATCCTTAACTTGATCATGCATAGTTTGGCTGCTAATAGTTCTTTTCTAGTGGAATGGTAATTATTTTGCGCTGAGTTCCATGTTCCATTATAGTAATATTAGACTTCTTCTCAACCATATTTAGTTCTCTCAAGAAGTATTATGCCATATGTTTCATTTGAAGCATCTATTTCCAAAATCATTAAACCTTCTCCTATTAGTTTGAGATTTGGTAGTTCTTTAACCTTTTCCTTGATTTTTTTTTGCCTATGTCATTTCAGTAGTTCATGGGCTTGAGTCTTTTCTGAACCTTTTCTATAGTATTTTCCTATCTTTGGCCTAATCTTTATACAATGGAGAGCAGTAATTCAGAGATCCAAGGAATCTCTGTGATTGGGTTTTGTCTTTTATTTCATCTAGTACTCTTTCTAAAGATTGCAAAATATGGCGTTGTAATGCAATATTATTTTGACATATATTTAACCCAAGAAATTCAATCTCTATTTTGTGTATCTTCATTTTCTTATCACTTAAAACCAACCCATTCGGGTTACAAAGATCAACAAATTCTTTCAAATGTATAAGATGATTATTTAAATCTTTTAAAAGAATGAATATATCATCAATATAGATATTAAAATGCTTAGCATGGCCAAATATTCCATCCATCCTTTTTTGAAATTCAGAGGGAGCATTTTTTATGCCAAAAGGCATAACCTTCCACTCATAATGCCTATCTAAGACTAGCAAGACAAATGTAGTTTTATCAGTATCTTTAGGTTCTACTGCAATTTGCCAAAATCCACTTTTCAAATCAAACTTAGAAAAAACACAACATTCCTTCAGCTTGTTAATAAAAATAGTCTTGTTAGGAATTGGATGCCTGACAGGTATAAGCCAATCATTGAGCTTTTTATAATTTATTATCAGTCTCTTTTTCCCTCTTTTTTGTTTTGAGTGTTTGTTCACATAGAATGTAGGAGAAGCCCATTCACTATGGCTTTTCTATATCAAATTCTTTTTCAATAATTCTTTGATCTCTTCTTCCCTTGTTTTAACTTGAGAAGGGGAGAAAGGGATTGTTTTAGATTTGATACCTTGGGTATGATCAATGTTAGGTTTTAGATCCAGATAAATAGTATATTTACACTTATCCCAAATCCTTCTGGATCATTATCACAAAATCCTCTGATCTTTGTTATGACAATATTCAAGATATATTTGCTCTTTTCAAAATCTTGTACTATATTATAAATCTTCATCTATAGTTTTCTATCTACTTCTTCATGGGGTCTTGTGGCAATTCTTACAATTGCATGGGTTTTTATATAAATTTGGTGTTCATTACCAAAGAAGATTAAAGACAAGTATTTGTTGTGAACAATATAAGCCATAAATTGATTCAAGAAGTTCATTCCTAAAATAATATCTATTGACATCTTATCAAACATTCGTAATTTTACATATGCCTTAATGCCATTGGCTTCAAGTAGTACCCTAGGAGCAACTTTATTTATAGTAGTCCTTGACCCATTGACAACAACAAAATATAATGAAGCATCTTACCATAGGTACTCTAGGATAACTCCATCCTTTGCAATACTCATATTTTCTCCAGTATCAATTAAACAATCTCGAGTCAATAAGCCATTATTTGAATCAATGATGTTTACTAAGATAATGATTTCTTTTTGTTCTCTAGTATAGAAACATCCTTGGTTAGGAGTAACTTCTTCAATGTTTTTTTCTTCTATAGAATCTTTAGAAAATTTTATTAATTCATTAATATCTTGAGAAGGAGATTCTATTTTTTATTTTATAGCATTGATGATTTCAACAGGAGGCTTTTGGTATTTTATTAGGCTCTTTGTGCTTGGATTCTTAGGCTTAACTTTTTTTTCTATTCCATTCCTGTTGTGCATATAACATTGGGTTGTCATAAAAGTCAACTTATTGTAATGTTTTGCCCTTAGGGTCACCATGCATGCTACGTAATTGGGTAAGATCATCTTGATAAATAGGGATGAGATGAAGAGGGAGCTTACGGTTCTAGAGTAGATATTATAGATGTTGCATTCAGGCTTTAGGATCAAATCCAGACACCATATTACAATAGTAGAGTTTAGTCTCAGAGTTATCAAAAGAAGACAATTCTTCAAATTGATTTACTTGATATTCATTTTCACTAGAAGAAATATCATTTTTAGTGGGTATTGAATAGACATCATCATCTAAGCTGAATTCAGAAATAACTTGCATTTCTTCATTAGAAAGTATAGCTCTATTCTTTGTCATCTTTTTAGGACACCTTTTCTTATTGGGAACTTAGGAGCTATATGACCTTCTTGACCACAGATATAACATTTTATAGGTCATTTTCCTAAGATGGTTCTTTTCATCTTAGCATAAGTTTTTCTTTTAGAGAACCTCCCCTTATACTTGGTATTGTCTCTAGTTTTCCATTCGTGGGATCTGCTCTTTTATTTGTGGCATTTACAATGAGAATTCTCAAAACCATAATATAATCATGCACTATATCCACTATTTTTGTAGATACTATTATCAATGGTTTTCATTTCTTTTAAGCAATTTTGCTGCAGCTTTATCCTCACATTGATTGTAAAGATATTCGTCTATAGACTAGATAATTTGACCTAAGGTCATTTTTGAAATTATGGATTTTTATCTAGTTGTGGCTTCCTTTCTAGTTTCTATGTAGGCCATTACTCCATCTAAGATTTTGTTAGGAACTACATTAATAAACATTTGTTTAGTTTCAATCTTTTGGCTTTGTTTTGTTTTTCTTGCCAAAAGAGCAAAATCACACTTGAATCTATCCTAGTATTTCATTTATAAATATTTATCGTAAAATTTTTATTCTATTCAATAGCATCAACATTTACCATGTCTTCAACATACTCATAGATAATGCTTCAACAAAGTCAGCTACTGTGGATCCTGCCACAACCCTTTAGTCTTCTTTAAGGGATAACTTCCATCTTTTTATGCTATTGTCTAGGTTAGCAATTATAAGGTCTATGCCTTCTTCCTCAGTCTTCCCAAATACAAGTTGTTGAGTTTCTACCCATCTATGGAGCCTTTAAATTAGACTTTAGATTCTATTTCTTATATAACTACCTACTCCACACAAACCATCAATATTGAGTGAACATGGAAGTATAGGAACCTGAGTTAGATCATCTAGCTATCTTCCTTAATTTTGTTTGATATCTTGATCAAGGGCTTCAACACTACCAAAATTTCCTTGGGGAAAGGTTTTTTTAATCTTAGGTGTGACTATAGACAATTTGGATGACTCAGTGTTGGAGTATACTTCTTCTAACCATCTAGGTGTACTAGTAAGTACAACCTTTTCCTCTTACACACCTTTCAGGCTAGTGAGTAAGGACTCAGTCCAATCTTGTGAAGCATCCATGGGATCTAAGACTTTTGGATTATTAGGGTTCTAATCTAATTCACAAAGTTCATTGAAATATAGGCAAGTGGCAGTGAAATTTTCTTCAATGTTCTTTTTTTGGTTTATATCTTCAGACACTTAACCAGTTCTTTGAAAATTTTAGTATTTTTATTAAGCCTTTGAAGCCTTTTATAGGTATCATCAAAAAAATTAGTATTTTTATTAATCCTTTCAAGCCTTTTGTAGGTCTTAAAGTTTATCTGACTGATATTGACCTGGTCTCCTATGGTTTTTATTCCAAGTACCATCACCACATTGGTTGGGGCTTTTTGAGTATAATTGGAGGGTACCAAAGGATACTTATAGTATCAAAAGACCCATCAGGTAGCTCTACTAAAGGGAATATATCTAGGATCCATTTCAAGCTTCTTAAATTGTAAATTACATTTAAGCATTTCAAGAACAGTATGATCCTCTAAGTTGGCCATAAAATTAGGATAAACCCAACAAGTAACTTTGTCATCATGGACATTATCATTGATTACACCAATCATAGCTTGGAAAATGCATTACAACCTACTATCAACAATAATAGACAAAATAGGAACATCCAGGCCTTGCCTAAAAAGAGGTACTATTGCCCATTATAACTGGCTAATGTGTACAAAATGATAGAATTTTTTATAAAATGCATTAAAATGTTCCTTAGCCAGTATATTGAACCATTTACCTCCAAGATTTCCTTGCATCAAACCTTTAACAGTAAATTATTTGAAAGAGACTTTAGTCTGAAAATTTTGTTTGAAGAAATTCATCTTATAGACTTTACACAAATCTAATCTTGGGAGTTCTTTGTTTGCATTTATGGATTCAAGATAAATATATTGGCTTAGATCATGTTCATCTTCTTTTCTATTTCTAACTTCTAATTTTTCCATCAAATATGAAAAAGGAATAGAACTTTCACTTAATTGATCCATAACACTTAGAAGATGTAACTCTTCTTAGGAGTGTTGTCCCCCAAAAATATCACTCATTTTTGGGACAACATTTGAACTATTTTGGTCCTATAGACCAAAATTATCTCCTCCCTTTTCAAAATTTGTCTTAGGCATTCAAATTCCTCATTTTTCAAGCTTTTAAAAAATCTATGAACTCTGTAGGCTTAAATCTACGGACTCAGCAGGAAGAGGAAATCTACAGACTCAGCAGGAAGAAGAAATCTATGGACTTTGCAAGTCAAGTTCAATGGGATTTGTAGGTTGAAATATACAGACTTTTTCAAGGTTAGAGAAAACTACAGACTTGATTTCTATGAACTTTGTAGGTAGGTTCATTTCTATAGGTTTAAAGGCTTCTATAGGTGGGTTCAACCAAAAGAATCAGTTTCTAACACTTGGTCATTTTTGGGATTGGTTCAGTGCCTTGGTTCAAACAAAAATCTCCATCGGCAAGCATCAATAGTAGGTTCAACGTTTGGTTCATCCTTTGGTTCAACGTCAAATGGTTTAAAGGCGGGTTCAACTAAGCAGTTCAACACTTCGGTTCATTCTTTGGTTCAATCAAATGGTTTGTTAGTCGGTTCAAGGCTTTGTTTGAACCGTTGAATCAAAACTTGGTTCAACGTCTTGGTTCAACAAAAAGGTTCAACATCTTGGTTCAATGGAGCATTTCATCAGGTTGGTTCATTCAATTGAACCATTAGTTTGAACCATTTTGGTTCAAAGCCTAGGTTCAACAAGTGGTTCAAAGCCTTGGTTCAATGGAACAGTTCAATAGTTTGATCATCGCCAAAGTTCAAAGGGCCTCCCAAAGGACAAGTACCCTTTCGGAGGGCACTTGGTCAATGAAAGTACCCTTCAGAAGGGTCATTTGCAAAGGTAATTCTTTCAAAATTCAAATAAGACTAAGGCAAATAAAGGCAGTCATAATTCTTTCAAAATTTTGTCTGAAGGAATTCCTTCGGACAAAGAGTCTAAAAGAATTCAAGAACCAACCGCGGGTGTAGGAAAACTCGAAGAATTTGACAGAGACAGAATTTCCATGGACTTTTTGTTTGCAGGAAATTTTTGTGGACTTTTTGTTTGCGGGAATTTGTCCCCAGACTTTTTATCCAAAGGAATTTATCTGTGGAGAAAGCCCAAGGAAAGCCCATGAAAACTCTAAGGAAAAAGGCTACCGAAGGACCCCGAAGGGCAGGTGCCCTTGCGGGGGACTCTCGGCTGCCAATTTGAAGACACTTCCTGAAGCTGAAGGGTCACCCAAAGAAGCTCGAAGGCCATTCAAAGATTGCCTGAAGGGTAAATACCATTGCGGGAGGCTCTTCTCGACTCAAAATGGGTCATTTCTTAAGTCTCAAAAGGGCAAGTTTAATCTAGAAAAGTGCCAAATAGAGAGCCAAAAGAGGACCAAGGGGTGATGCACCCGAAGATGTCAAATTCAACACAACAAACTAACTATTGAAAACATAGTGATAGGCACGTGAACGTCAAATTCAAGACAAAAAAATAACCATTGATCATTTGAACCTACAGACCATAATGTATTCACAGACTTCAAGGCCAAGACCAGCAGAAAGTGAGGAAAGAACAGAACAGCAAACTGAATCCAAGACCCGATTCAATTAACTAGAAAAGGAGGAATGATGAAGGTAAGATCAGATCGCCAGGTGGACATTGAAATTTGCAAACTTTCAATAAGCATGACTTGTTTCCCTACATTGATAAAATCAAATGAGTAAAATGCCTCTAAGTTCTATCCTATCCTCTTAACAAATTCCAACGCAACATGATGTGTTACTGTTCTCGAGTCCTTCTTGAAGAAGCTATATAAGGGACTCTCTTTTATTGTAAATATTTTTTTTGACAATTAGAGCGAAACTCTGCCCAAATTGAAAGGCACTTCTGAGACTTTGAGCTCAGTTTGTTGATCATATTTTGTTACTGGAATAAGAAAGCAAGTGACTTTTCAGACTTTGTTCTATGATATCTTTGTTGTTGAGGAAATTGTTCTTATGTCTTTTTCCTTGATTTATTTTTTGTTCCTTTAATTCAACAAGCAAGATTAGTAAATTAGTCAGAAAGGTGTCCTGAAGAGTCAAATGTGGAGAGACTTTGTGCCCCCATAATTCCCTGTCAGTGTGTTTTCTTTTCATTTCTATGTAAAGGACTTTGGGAAGACTTTGTGTCCTCATTGTCCTTCGTATCTTACTCTTGAGTGATTCAGGTGGAGACTTTGTGTTGCATCTCGATTTGTTGGTTATTACATCTTTTGATACATTTTTCTATTACTACCTGGAGTATTCTTGCGGCTTGCTAAATAGTACTTCTAAAAGAAGAGGAGTGCTTTCTATCAATTTCCTTTAGTTTCTCTTGTGATCTGCATACATCATCTTTGAAGAAAGAGAGATGGATGGTTTGTCCTACCTTTGAGTATTATTTTCTATTTATATATATATATATATATAGGGAACCTCCCCTTGATGAGAGGAGAGATCAGTCCCCTTCTGATGTGGTAAATCTACACATTTGGATGACTAATCTTCCTACTTTGGCTGATCAGACATATTTTATTTATCAGTAGGCTGATCGACAAAATATTCAACCAATATTTTTTGGTGACTTCGCTGGGGATCATAATATTCATTATCCATTTATAATCTACCCATTCACCTCCACACTAACTGGGAAAGAATGCACAGTTTAAAGCCTCAAGCTTTAACTGAAGCAAGATTAATTCTTTTCCATTTTTGTTTCATAATCTGACAGATTCAAGGTATACACGAAGCCAAAGGGATAAAGGTATCATTGACCCTGTATTCGAGTTGGTACAACAAAGTGATTTTGATCTATTTCCTTCACCATCTCATCTCCAATGAACCAAGAGTTTTCTTCCTACTAAAGTTATATCTCCATTTCTAGACAAAGTATCTAGTTCTACTATTGATAAAGCTTTGCCAATAGTTATCCCTCTGAGATTTGTTATCCCTCTTTTTCATAATCCTACAATGGCAGTTCAAGGCCCCTGGGGTAATGATTTTGGTCCTCTCAATCTTAATCCACCTCTACATGAGCTTCCACATAGTTCAAAGAAGAACTTCCCCAAATTCTATGGTGATGGGAAAGTTCATCCTGATGAGCACATTGCAACGTTCAACATAGCTTGTGGAGTAATCAGAGTAGAATTTGAAGATGTAGCAGTCAAGATTTTTGTAGAAACATTACAAGGTGGTATTGCAGATTGGTTTTATCATCTGTAGGCTTGGTCAGTGACTGATTGGAATAATCTCAAAGCTAAGTTTGAAGCCAGATTCAAACCTGTAGAAGATGCACATACACTTTTGGCTCAACTTACATAGATGAAGAAAGAGCCTCATGAGCCTATGAGAGACTTCATATCCAAATTTGAAAAACTAAGCAATAGAATCCCTGTAATTGCTCAACCTACAGCTGAGAATCTCAAATGCTTTTTCATTAATTCTCAGCTACCTAAAGTAAGTTTTCTCTTGAGACGTGCTGGTCAAATAGATCTTGTTATAGCTCAAATTTTGGCCACTGAAGTAGAAGATGATCTCATCTTAGCAGGGAAGATAAGAAGAGATCCAAATAGAAATAGAGCTTCATCATCTTCTGAATATGCATCTATAGGCACCATAGATCCAATGGTGCAAAAATTAGTAAATGAGTTGCTTGTTCTTAAAAAGCAAATGGCTCAAGGAATGTCTTCTACTCCTTCATACAGAAGGACATTCCCAAAATAGTCATATCAGGACAATGCTACCAAGAATCAAGGTCAACAAAATCACCTTCCTCCCCCATAAGGGAAATTTGCCCTGGAAGCTCCTCTAACCAATTCAGCAATGGGATATCTTGAAGCAAAATTAGAATTCTCTTTCCAACCTAAATTGAATCAAGAAAATGACGCTGATCTCCTTGAAGACAATCAAGAAGAATCACCTGGTGACTCCCACATTGGTTTCCTAAACTATCAGGATGAACCTAGAAGCAAAGGAGAAGCTTTTGATGGATCATATGCAGTGTTTACTAGGTCCAAAAACCAATTAGTCTAGTAGGCTGATAAAGAGAAGATAGAAGAGCAACCACAACTAGTAGTCACGATTGCTAATGTGGAACCATTCTACCTTTTTAGTCAAAGGATCTGGTAATCACTCAAAAAGCAAATACATAAATTTTGCCTTCCCTTTCTATTCTAAATTCGCAAACTAGCCCACCTCCCATTCCTCCTAAAACTCAGAAAATTGAAGTACCTTTCTCTGTACCTAGTTCAATTCAGCCATTTGACATAATTGATCATGTCAAAAAGACAAAAATACAAATGTCTGAATTCAAATATTTGCAGTCAAATCCTGATAAATTAAATAAGTTGGTCCAATATGTTAAGAATCAAAACGTCCTCGTAGGACAAAAGGATAAAAAGGTAACTCCTAATTCCTCAAAGAACACACCTATTCCAAATAATCTGATCATTACTCCTCCAGCTACTCCTAAAAAAATAGAACCTTTCTATGTTTCCCTGTTAATTAATGGCCACAAGCTAAGTAACTATATTATAGACTCGGGCACATCTGATAATGTCATGCCTGCTAAAAGAGCTAAATCTCCTAGTCTCACATTGACCAAAACCTTTGGAAGATCTTTCTCCATGGAGAAAAAGCAAGTACCATTGTTGGGGCAAATCAAAGATGCTCAATTTGCATTTGTAACCTTTCCAGACTAAAGAATCAAGATGATTGTCTTGGTGGCTGACGTCCCAAAATTTTTGCAAAGACGTAGGAGGAGAACTAAGCATGGATCTATCTGAGGCAAGGATCCCTGTATAAGGCATAATGAAGAGGTTGCTCCCTGAAAAGGAAGCAAAGTATGTAGTCACCCAGACATCAGCCCCTGAAGCTCAAATCCTTTTTGAATCTAAAGGTAGGGGTAACTATTTTCTGTCTACAAATGAAATGCATGAAACACTTAAAAGTATCAACTCAGAAATCAATTCTACAAGAACAACAGAAAAACTAGTAGGCTGCAGTACAGACCAAGAAGGATCCCTTATCTTTGATGAATAAAAGTTTAAATAAAAATCAGTATCAGATGAGATATGGACTTTAGAATTTGATGGTAGTTGTTCCTCTACCGGTTCAAGATCTGGGATTGTTTTGATATCTCCTCAAGGAGATATGTTCCCTTCATCTTATAAATTACAGTTTAGCAACACTAACAATACAGCTGAATATGAATCTCTGGTGCTTGGCATGAAGGTTGCCCAAGAAAAAGGCATCAAGTTTCTTTATGCCAAAAGGGATGCTGAATTAGTAGTTTGTCAAGTGAGGAACTTATACCAAAATAAGAATGAAAGATTATGCCACTACCGTAACTTGGTTTGAGACCAAATTGAAAGTTTTGATGCTTTCAACATTTCTGCCATACCTAGAGAATCTAATGACAGAGCTGATGCACTTTCTATTTCAGGAACTATCTTAGTTCCTCATTTAGATTTCAAAGAAGATATATATACCATTGAGCTAGTCTATAGACCAAGTGTTCCTAACAATGCTAATCATTGGCAAGTATTCAATGATGATCATAAAATCATTGCCTTCCTGGAATGAAAAGGTAATTTTGAACAACTATGTTTTTAAGGCAGTGAACATCTGAAGAATGAATTTGTGTCTGAATCTAGCCCAGATATAAATGAAGAATTCTTACAACTGAAAGGAAATAAAATTCCCAAAGGCCAATTTCTCTTGAAAAGCTGTTTGACAAACATGATAGATTCATTAAATAATAGCAAATAGACTCAAGTTTCTATCAAGGATTCGATCAAGTGAATCTATTTACTGAAGAAAATCTCAAGATGATTAATATTGGTAAATGTTGCACCCCTAAAGAAATATTCAAGTTCACCTCTTTACTCTGTCAATACATGGATGTCTTAGCATATTCTTATGAAGACTTGAAGTCTCTCAGACCAGATGAAATCCACCATAACATTCCTCTCAAGGGTAACTCAATGCCATACAAGCAAAAATCTAGGCAGTATAATTTGAAAATATTAGGTACTAGTCTATCTGAGATACAAAAGATGTTAAATGCTAGAATCATCTTCCCAATCCATCATTCCACATGGATTGCAAACATAGTGACTGTAAGGAAAAAGAATGGTGAGATTTGCATTTGTGTATATTTTAGAAATCTGAATCAAGCATCTTTGAAAGATAATTATCCTTTGCCAATCATGGATCAAGTGCTTCAAACAGTGACAGGTGCAGAGATGTTATCATTGCTAGATGGCTTCTCAGGTTATAATCAAGTTGAAGTTGGTGAAGAAGACCAACACAAGACTGCATTCACCACATCTTGGGGTACATTTACATATAGGAGAATGCGTTTTGGTCTTATAAATGTTGGTTCTAATTTTCAGAGAGCTATGGATATGGCTTTCAAAGATGAGATTGGTAAATTCATAGTGGTATACCTTGACGATTTGACTATCTTTTCAAAGCATCGATATGATCATGTACGCCACTTACAACAAGTGCTGGAACACTACTGCCAAAATGGTATTTTCTTAAATCCTAAAAAGTCTATTTTTGGAGTAACAAAAGGGAAACTCTTTAGACACATTGTGTCCAAAGAAGGCATAAAGATTGACTCAGGTAGAGTTAAGTCTATTCAAGAACTTAATTTTCCTACAAGTAAGAACGTTGTTCATTCTTTCTTTGAAAAGGTAAATTTCTTATGGAGATTCATCCCCAAATTTGCTGAGAAGACTAGACACATTGTGAACATGGTGAAATGGAAGACCATCTTCAGCTAGACTAAAGAAGGCAAGGTAACATTTTAGGATATCAAAACTATCATTGCTCACACCCTTACCTTGGTTTGCCCAAATTACAATAAAGATTTCATCATATACAGCTATGTGTTTGAACACACTCTTTCAGCAATTCATGTTCAACAAGACAAGGAAGGTATGGAATCTCCTATCTCTTTCATGAGTTACCCTCTCAAAACCCATGAGATGAAATATTCAAATATAGAGAAGCATGTGTATGCCTTGGTGAAAGCAGTCAAACATTTATGTTTCTATATTCTGAATTCACATACTACTGCCCTAGTGCCTGACACTACAGTCAAGTCTATATTAACTCAGTAGGAGTTTGACACAAAAAGAGGTAATTGGATTGCAAAAATCCAAGAGTTTGATCTAGACATCAAGCTGAAAAAGCTGGTTAGGGGTAAAGGTTTATGCTAATTAATTGCTGACAACAAACTAGAAGACACAACATAAAGAAACTGAAGTTGAAGAGACACCAACAATACTTTTTGTCTCCACTACCAATGAGTGGTATTTAGGTATCACTCATTTCCTTACTTATGGTGAATGTCCTACTCATTTGTCTTATAAAGAAAGGACGACTATTAAGTTGAAAGCTGCCAATTTTGTCCTTTGGGATAACGACCTATACAAGAGAAGCATAAATGGATTATTCCTTCGCTGTGTAGACAAAGAGCAACAAACCTAGCTTTTTAAATCTTTCCACAATCTAGCCTATGGAGGACATTTTTCTACTCCTGTGACTTCTCACAAGATTTTGTGAGCCAGGTATTATTGGCCAACTCTTTTCCAAGATGCACATAAGTGGGTGAGAAAATGTGAACTCTATCAACAATTTGTTGCAATACCTAAGTTATCTGCTATGCCTCTCAAGCCAGTGATCATAGAAGAACCTTTCCAGCAATGGAGACTTGATTTTATTGGGACTATAAACCCATCTTCAAGTGTTGGACATGATTATGTCCTTACAGCAAGTGACTATTTCACCAAGTGGGTAGAAGCAATCCCAACTAAGCATGCTACTTCAGAAGTTGTGTGCAACTTCCTCAAAGAGAATACCATTTCCAAGTTTAGAGTTTCCATCAAAATTATTACTGATAATGCTGCTTGTTTTACCTCTCAAGAAATTACACAATTTTGTTTCCATTATGGAATTACACTCTCTCATTCTTCTAATTATTTTCCACAAAGGAATGGACAAGTTGAATCCAACAATAAGAATCTGGTAATTATTATCAAGAAGCTAGCAGATGACAATCAGAGAACATGGCATAAAGCATTGGTTGATGCTCTGTGGGTAGAAAAAATCACACCAAAAAGGGTAATTGGCATGTCTCCTTTTCAACTTCTTTATGGTATCAATGTTGAGATACCAATCACCTTAGAATTGCCAACCTTGAAATTGGCAAAGGCAATTGAAGATTAGACATATGAAAGTTCTCTTGACAAAAGAATCATGTGCCTGATTGAATTGGAAGAATAGAGAACCATGGTGGTGGATAGAATTGTTGCTCATCAAAGTCTGGTAAAGAAACTCTTTGATCAGAAGGCCAAAAATTGTGATTTTTAGATTGGGGATCAAGTCTTGCTGTGGGACAAAAGGAGAGAACCAAAGGGGATGCATGGAAAATTTGACTCCCTTTGGAGAGGCCCATTTATAATTCATCAACACATTGGTGAAAATAGCTTTCTATTGAAATATCAAGATGTCACACTCTTTTCTCTACCCCATAATGGGCAGCATCTAAAACATTTCCACTCTTGAAGTGTCAGATCATTCCATCTGTATATATGTATATTTGTACAATTTTTAATTCTATTTTGTTTTGTTTGTTTCTATTTTGGATGTCTTTCATTTCTAGGTAGCATGACTCTATAACCCAATGGTACACATGAAGACATTGGAGATTCTGGATTCTACTCCTTTCAATTCTTTTTACAATTGACAGAAGTTCCCCAACTTGAGCCAGCTATTGTCCCCCAAAAATATCACTCATTTTTGGGACAACATTTGAACTATTTTGGTCCTACATACCAAAATTATCTCTTCTCTTTTCAAAATTTGTCTTGGGAATTCAAATTCCTCATTTTTCAAGCTTTTTTGAAATCTACGGACTCTGCAGGCTTAAATCTATGGACTCAGCAGGAAGAGGAAATCTACGGACTCAGTAGGAAGAAGAAATCTATAGACTTTGTAGGTCAAGTTCAATGGGCTTTACAGGTTGAAATCTATGGAATTTTTCAAGGTTAGAGAAAACTATGGACTTGGTTTCTATGGACTCTGCAGGAAGGTTCATTTCTACAAGTTCAAAGGCTTTTGTAGGCAGGTTCAACCAAAAGAATCAGTCTCTAACACTTGGTCATTTTTGGGATTGGTTTAGTGCCTTGGTTCAAACAAAAATCTCCATCGACAAGCATCAGTAGCAAGTTCAACATTTGGTTCATCCTTTGGTTCAACGTCAAATGGTTCAAAGGCAGGTTCAACTAAGCAGTTTAACACTTCAATTCATTCTTTGGTTCAATCAAATGGTTTGTTAGTCGGTTCAAGGCTTTGTTTGAACTGTCGAACCAAAACTTGGTTCAACAAAAAGGTTCAACGTCTTGGTTCAATGGAGCGTTTCATTAGCTTGGTTCATTCAATTAAACCATCAGCTTTAACAATTTTGGTTCAAAGCCTAGGTTTAACAAGTGGTTCAAAGCCTTGGTTCAATGGAATGATTCAACAGTTGGTTCATTGCTAAAGTTCAAAGGGCCTCCCGAAGGACAAGTGCCCTTACAGAGGGCACTTGGTCAACGAAAGTACCCTTCAGAAGGGTCATTTTCAAAGGTAATTCTTTTAGAATTCAAATAAGACTAAGGCAAATAAAGGCAGTCATAATTCTTTTGGACTTTTGTCTGAAGGAATTCCTTCAAACAAAAAGTCCAAAAGAATTCAAGAACCGGCCGTGGGCGTAGGAAAACCTAAAGAATTTGACAAAGACAGAATTTTTGTGGACTTTTTGTTCACGAGAATTTGTCCCTGGACTTTTTGTCTGGGAGAATTTATCCACGGAGAAAGCCTGAGGAAAGCCCACAAAAAATCTAAGGAAAAAGGCCACCGAAGGACCCCAAAGGGCAGGTGCCCTTGCGGGGGACTCTCGGCTACCAATTTGAAGACACTTCCTGAAGCCGAAGGGTCATTCAAAGAAGCCCAAAGGCCATTCAAAGACTGCTCGAAGGGTAAATACCATTGTGGGAGGCTCTTCTCGACTCAAAATGGATCATTTATTAAGGCTCAAAAAGGCAAGTTCAATTTGGAAAAGTGCCAAATAGAGAGCCAAAAGAGGACCAAGGGGTGATGCACCCGAAGACATCAAATTCAACACAGTGAACTAACTGTTGAAAACATAGTGATGGGCATGCGAACGTCAAATTCAAGACAACAAAATAACCATTGATCCTTTAAACCTACAGACCAAAATGTATTTCTAGACTTCAAGGCCAAGACCAATAGAAAATGAGGAAAGAACATAACAACAAACTAAATCCAAGACTTGATTCAATTAACCAAAAAAGGAGGAATGATGAAGGTAAGATCAGATCACCAGGTGGACATTGAAAGTTGCAAACTTTCAATAAACGTGACTTGTTTCCCTGCATTGATAAAATCAAATGGGTAAAATTCCCCTAAGTTCCAGCCTATCCTCTTAATAGATTCCAATGCAACATGATGTGTTACTGTCCCTGAGTCCTTCTTGAAGAAGTTATACAAGGGAATCTCTTCTATTGTAAATATTTTTTTTGACAATCAGAAGGAAACTCTGCCCAAATTGAAAGGCACTTCTGAGACTTTGAGCTCAATTTGTTGATCATATTTTGTTATTGGAATAAGAAAGCAAGTGACTTTTCAGACTTTGTGCTGTGATATCTTTGTTGTTGAGGAAACTATTCTTATGTCTTTTTCCTTGATTTATTTTTTGTTCCTTTAATTTAACAAGCATGATTAGTAAATTAGTCAGAAAGGTGTCCTGAAGAGTCAACTGTGGAGAGACTTTGTGCCCCCATAATTTCCTTTCAGTGTGTTTTCTTTTCATTTCTGTGTAAAGGACTTTGGGAAGACTTTGTGCCCTCATTATCCTTTGTATCTTACTCTTGAGTGATTCAGGTGGAGACTTTGTGCTGCATCTCGATTTGCTAGTTATTACATATTTTGCTACAATTTTTTGCTACTACCTAGAGTATTCTTGTGGCTTGATGAATAGTACTTTTCAAAGAAGAGGAGTGTTTTCTGTCATTTTTCTTTAGTTTCTCCTGTGATCTACATACATCGTCTCTGAAGAAAGAGAGATGGATGGTTTGTCCTACCCTTGAGTATTATTTCCTGTTTATATATATATATATATATATATAGGGAACCTCCCCTTGATGAGAGGAGAGATCAATCCCCTTCTGATGTGGTAAATCTACACATTTGGATGACTAATCTTCCCACTTTGGCTGATCAAACCTATTTTGTTTATCAGTACACTGATCGATAAAATATTCAACCAATAAGGAGAACTTATCCTTGTTGCTGCCTAGTGTTCATTCAATTGATAACTTCTAGGGCCTCCTCTAACAAACAATTCTTCAAATAGGGGTTATTAGGAAAAATGGCTTAAATGACATTTTGCCTCAATGCCTTGACTCTAGGTATCCCATGCACATTCAATAGCTAGATCTGATAGATAATTGGGCCAAAGAAATATTGAGGAACTTTAGACATAGTAGGTTCCTTGAGCTTATGAACAAGGAAAGCTAGTATTAAAATAAACTTTAAACAGATTGTCAAAAGAGCGGTATGATTTCCCTACAGGCTAGAACAAAGAATTAAAGATGATAAGATGACCATTACTATAATTGAATAGGAAAACCAGGCTCTAATACCAGCAAAATTGATTGAATAAAATATATTAATATAACATAGAACAACATTACATAATTAGTGAGGTCTAACAAGATTCTAACCATACATAGTCATAATCCTACCAACTCTTCAGGTTTAACAATCAGAAACTAACATATATTAGTTTCATAGGCTATGCATAGCGTAGAAGGCCAAATAGTTTTGAAAACTATTCCACCCTGAGCTAGGTATTTGTCTAAACCAATACTTAACAAACCTATCCTAAGACTTGTAGAGCTCTCTCCTTTCTACTCCGAGCATTTGATGGTAGTGAATGAACCCCAAACTCTTATTAAATAAATAATTGGGAGACCTTTTCCACTAATTCAAGGAGTAACTAGTTACAAATAATTGAAAACCTAGGTTTGTTGGATGACAACCCCATCCAACTAGGAAAAGTGACAAAAGCAAAGATGCTTTGGTCATGTCGCACCAAAAGGCATACTTACCAGAGAGTATCTAATAAAAGCTAAGAGGCTGACATGCCACCCTCACCACATGTGCTACTTCAAACTTTATTGGGATTTCCTACTTGAATCATGGATTAATACAAGCAAATGCTCTTGTCAGATCAAAACTTTTATAAAAATAAAACAACATCTCATAGCTGTAAATGGTAGAGGACATTCCCACTTTACTAGCTAAGATAAGACGTGATCATGGGTCACATGGTGTGATATAGCTGGATCACACTCTAGGATTTAATTTTATAGTTAAATAATATGCATCATTGTATTAAAGTGATAGCGAACAAACCTTGAAAGGGCCCATGCATTCTTCCTGCTAGGGACTCCTATAAGGGCTTTCAATAGACATGTCAAGGCTTATGTCATCTAAATATTCATACTTATGATAAGTGTCATGGACATAGTCATCCCATGAGTATGCATGTGTTTCATGAAGACCAGGGATTAATCTTTCAATTTTATCAGAGTGCCTGGGATTTGCTACAAGAAATTTAGAATAAAAACCATAGGAGACTAGGTCAATATCAGTCAGATAAACTTCAAGACAATCTCCTTACCAAAAGAATGGGTGACTAGCTATAGCAGGTGTATCTATATACCACCTAAGAAAAAAACCAAGTACACTCCTAGGCTAACTTGTCTTCCTACAAAATAAGATTTTGGAAGATATAAAATCTCCCTAGTGAAAGAAGAAAAACGAAAAACCCAACAAGGAAAATGCCGTAAAGAGAGAAAGCTCAAAAGGTCTCAGTCCACGAAGAAACCTTCTATAACTAATTTAGAGACCCTCAAAACAATAAGATTCCCAATCTGAAAATCTGATGCTTCTGAATTAGATTGGTTAGAATACCATAGTTTCCCTCATGAACATAATTATTATGTAAACCTAGTTGAAAATCATTTTGGCAACCATCTTGATTGTGATGCCTATATAACTTATAACTAGAGAATGCAAAATGCTCTACATATTAATATGTTTAGAGGAGAGCCAACTGAAGAAACAAAATCTCTTCTAAGAGAAGATGAGTTGAAAATATCAACTAGTTTATAAAGAGAAGCAAATGGGGTAGATGTCAATTACAGTGTTCTAGAAAATATGGGAACATTTCCCCCAAGGAAATTATATGTAAAATTCACATTTGATGGCCAATTTTTAATGCAACATGACCCAATAGAAGTAGTAGGTAGGGGAAAACATAACTCTACTATAGAAAGGCAACTAAAATAGTGTAATTCAACTTTAACTAAGTTGGGAAAAAATATTGATGAACTTTATGTGGAAATTGCTCAAATGAGAAGCTTTCTAGATCAAAATGTAGGAACACTAGTGAAGAAACCATTGGCCCAAACACAAGACCTAGCTCCACTAGTCAATACTAATGATCAGATTCAAGGTGAGATAAATGCAACCAAAGCTAGCTTAGTTGAGTTAAATAAAGGTCAAGATAAACAAATAATAATGTTAGATGAAGCCATTGGCATATTAAAACATCTAGAATAAGTCCTTTTGAAGCAAAAGCTAGACCTCTCTCTTGAGACTACAAAGCTTGAAGAAATAAAATAAGATCTGAAGAAGCTGATTATGACAAACACACAAGGCTATGATATGCTTAAAGTAATCCACATAGGAATGGTGGACCTTTTAAGTGTTAATATTACTACAAATTTTCAAACTGAAAAAATGGACATTAGCCTTAAACAAATAGAAAAAGTTGTCATAAAAATAAATGATCAATAGAGTGTTAGAGTAGAGGAAACTAAAAATAAGATTTAAGAACTTCAATAAAAGGTTGATACCCTAATAGGATCATGCTAAACAAATTATACAATTAATATCCTTCATAAACATTGTGTCATTAAGCATAAGTGATTTGATGATACTTATAAAAGGCTTTATAAAAATACTTAAATTTTCAAAGAACTAGTTACGCTGTCTAAAGATATAAACTAGAAAAAGAACATTGAAGAAAATCTCACTACCACCTACCTATATTTCAATGAACTTATTCAATTATATTTGAACCCTGATAATTCAGAAGTCTTAGATCCCTTGGATGCTTCATAGGATTGGACTGAGTCCCTACTCGCCAGGCTGAAAGGTGTGCAAGAGGAAAAGTTTGTACTTACTAATACACCTAGATAGTTGGAAGAAGTATACTCCTCCAACACCGAGTCATCCAGATTCTCTACAGTCACACCTAGGATTAGAGTAACCTTTCCCCAAGGAAATTTTAGTAGTGTTGAAGCCCTTGATCAAGATATCCAACAAAATTAAGGAAGACAACCAGATGATCTAACTCAGGTTCCTATACTTCCATATTCACTCAATATTGATGGTTAGTGTGGAGTAGGTAATGATATAAGATATAGAATCTAGAGTCTAACTAAAAGGCTCCATAAATGGGTAGAAACTTAACAACTTTTATTTGGGAAGACTGAGGAAGAAGGTATGGACCTTATAATTGATAACCTAGATGATATCATAAAAGGATGGTGGTTATCCCTTACAAAAGATGAAAGGGCTATGGAAGGATCCATGGTAATTGACTTTGCTAAAGAAGTTATCTATGAGTATGCTAGAGACATGGTAAATGTTGATGCTATTGAATACAATAAATTGCTCAGGATGAAGCTTTATAACATGAAATACTAGGACAGATTCAAGTGTGATTTTGCTCTTTTGGAAAGAAAAACAAAATAGAGCCAAAAGATTAAAACTAAACACATGTTTATTAATGCACTTCCTATCAAAATCTTAGACAGAGTAATGGTCTACATAAAAACTAAAAAGGAAGCCTTGACTGGAGAAAAAGCCATAGTTGTAAAAATTACCTTAGGTCTAATTATCCAGTGTATAGAAGAATATCTTTATAATCAATGTAAGGATAAAGTTACGACCAAATTGCTTAAAAAACAAATGAAAACTATTGATAATAGTATCTGCAAAAATGGTGGATATAGTTCACCAGGCTATTATGGGTCTAATAATTCTCATTGTAAATGCCATAATGAAAAGAGCAGATCCCAAAAATGGAAAACTACAAACAAGCCCAAGTATAAGAGGAGGTTCTCTAAAAGAAAAAATTATGTTAAGATGAAAATAAACATCTTAGGAAAATGACCTATAAAATGTTATATCTTTGGTCAGGGAGGTCATATAGCTCTTATGTGCCCAAATAAGAAAAGGTATCCTAAAAAGATGAAAAATATTAGAGCTATACTTCCTAATGAAGAAATGTAAGTTACTTCTGAATTTAGCTCAGATGATGATGTCTATTCAATACCCACTAAAAATGATATTTATTCTAGTGAAAATGAAAATCAAGTAAATCAATTTGAAGAACTATCTTTTTCTAATAACTTTGAGACTGAACTCTACTATTGTAATATGAGTCTGGATTTTGATCCCAAAGCCCGAATTCAACATCTAGAATATCTACTCTAAAACTATAAGCTTCCTCTTCATCTCATCCCTATCTATCAAGATGAGTTTACCCAATTACGTAGCTTGCATGGTGACCCTAAGGTAAAAACATTGCAATAGGTTGACTTTTATGACAACCCAATGTTATATGCACAACAATAATGGAATAGAAAATAAAAAGTTGAGCCTAAGAATCCAAGCACAAAGAGCCTGATAAAATACCAAAATCCTCCTGTTGAAATCCTCAGAGCTATAAAATCAAAAATACAATCTGCTTCTCAAGATATTAATGAATTAATAATTCTTTTTGAAGATTCTATAGAAGAAAATAACCCTAAAAATTTTCCTCCTAACCAAGGATGTTTCTATGATGGAGAACAAAAATAAATCATTATCTCAATAAACATCATTGATTTAAACAATGGCTTATTGACTCAAGATTGTTTAATCGATACTAGAGTAAATATGATTATTGAAAAGCATGGAGCTATCCTAGAGTACCTATGGCAAGATGTTTCATTAGATTTTGTTGTTTTCAATTGGTCAAGGACTACTATAAATAAATTTGCTCCTAGGGTGCTACTTGAAGCAAATGGCATTAAGGCACATGTAAAATTATGGATGTTTGATAAGATGTCGACAGATATTGTTTTAGGAATGAACTTCCTAAATCAATTTATGCCTTATACTATTCATAGCAAATACTTGTCTTTAAGATTCTTTGGTAATGAACAGCAAATTCCTAGAAAAAACCATGCAACTATAATAATTGCCACAAGACCCCATGAAGAAGAAGACAGAAAACTACAGATGAAGATTTATAGGACAATACAAGATTCTAAAAAGAGAAAAGATATCCTGAATACTATCATAACAAACATCAAAGGATTTTGTGATAATGATCCCAGAAGGTTTTGGGATAAGTGTAAATATATTATTTCTCTTGATCTAAAACCTAGCATTGATCATACTTGAGGTATCAAATCTAACACTATCCCTTTCTCCCCTTCTCAAGTTAAAATAAGACAAGAAGAGATCAAAAAATTATTGTAGAAGGATTTGATAGAGAAAATCCATAGTGAATGGGCTTCTCCTGCATTCTATGTGAATAAACACTCATAACAAAAAAGAGGGAAAATGAGATTGGTAATAAATTGTAAAAATATCAATGATTGGCTTATACCTATCAGGCATCCAATTCCTAACAAGACTGTTCTTATCAACAAGCTGAAGGAATGTTGTGTTTTTTCTAAGTTTGATTTGAAAAGTATATGTTAGAAAATTGTAGTAGAACCTAAAGATAATTATAAAACTACATTTGTCTTGCCAATCTTAGATAGGCATTATGAGTGGAAGGTTATGCCTTTTGGCTTGAAAAATACTCCCTCTAAATTTAAAAAAAATATGGATGGAATATTTAGCCATGCTAAGCATTTTGTTTTTTATATTGACGATATATTAGTTCTTTCAAAATATTTAAATAGACATCTTATACATTTGAAAGAATTTGTTGATCTTTGTAACCAGAATGGGTTGGTTTTAAGTGATAAAAAAATGGAGATAGGCAAAACAGAGATTGAATTTCTTGGGTTAAATATATGTCAAAATAAGATTGCATTACACCCCATATTTTTCAATCTTTAGAAATATTCCCAGAGGAAATAAAAGACAAAACCCAATTACAGAGATTCCTTGGATCTCTGAATTACTGCTCTCCATTCTATAAAGATCAAGCCAAAGATAGGAAAATACTACTAAAAAGGTTAAGAAAAGACTAAAGCCCATGGACTACTAAAATGATACAGGTAATCAAAATAATCAAGGAAAAAGTTATAAGACTACCAAATCTCAAAATTCTAGGAGAAGGTTTAATTATTTTGGAAATAGATGCTTCATATGAAGCATATGGAAAAATAATTTTGGAGAGAACTAAAGACGGTAGAGAAGAAGTCTGTGATTACTGCAGTGGAACATGGAACCTAGCTTAAAAGAATTACCATTCCACTAAAAAAGAACTATTAGTATCCAAACTATGTATGTTCAAGCTAAGGATCATTTTGTCCCCAAAGAAATTCCTCTTAAGGATAGATCCATTACAGTTTGAATCTATCATTAGAAAATGCCACGCCCAGCAAGTTAGAAACTAGATAATGACTAGATGGGCAATATGGTTTTCTAGATTTGAGTTTGATGTTCAATACAAGAAAGGAACTACTAATTGTTTAGTTGATTTGATGTCTAGAGAAGGTTCAAAATGTTATTCTCATAATTTTTATACTAATCATGTTTTGATGTTTTAGGGTGATGAAGGATCTAATAATTTTGATTATGATACTGTTCCAAAAAAACTTACTCAACAAGAAAAAGAAAGAATGAAAGAATGATTATTATCCCTATAGAGACCCAAATCAAAGAACTTCTTAGGCTTGCTATTGAAATATTTTGTCAATATATTTCTTAGTTAATGCCTACAGGAACTTCCCTAATGTTAATGGAAGAATTTGGACTAGATTCCGTGACATGGATCACAGAAATATCAGGATACTTGGAAGATAATTGTCACTTGCAGAGTTCCCACTAATCAAAGCAAAGGTAATTTTCTATGGAGAAGTCTATATCCATATGATCACCAATATACTTACAAGGAGATTTCATGACAAACTAGGTGATGTACCATATGATCAATGGGAAAAGTTAACTTGGGATTAATGGCTTGAAGAATATGCACCAACCACTTTAAGCTCCTAGTTCAAGATTATTATCATTCATGAAGAATTAGGTGTTTTTGATACTAATATGTTGTTCAAATTTATCAGAGATCATTTGTATGATGAAATAGAATTTAAGTTATATTTCAAAGATTGTATCTATAACCATGAGAACAAGAAAATTAGATATACATTTCAAATAAAATTTTGTGAACTTATAGAAGATGATGATACCATATTAAGCAATGAATTTCTTGTAGCAAATCCTAGGCACCCTGATAAAATTGAAAGATTAATACTTGATCTTCATGAAACACATGCATACTGGTGAGATGACTATGTCCATGACACTTATCATAGGTATGAAGATTGGATGACATTGACATGTTCGTTGAAAGCCTTTATGGGAGTCCATGGCAGGAAGCATGGATGGGCCCTTTCAAGGTTTGTTCACTATCCTTTTAATATGGTGACATAGATAATTAAATTGTGAAATCAAATCCTATAGTATGATCCAGCTATATCACACCATGTGACCCATGGTAAGGTCTTGTCTTGGCTAGTAGAGTGGACCTATCCTCTACCATTTACAGCTGTGAGATGATGTTTGCTTTTTATAAAGGTTTTGATCTGATAGGATCATGTGTTCATATTACTCCATGATTCAAGTAGGGAATCTCAATAAAGTGGGAAGTAGCACATGTGGGGGGGTGGCTTGTCAGCCTCTTAGATTTTATTAAATGTTCCCTGGGTAGTACACTTTTTGGCCTGACATGACCAAAGCATCTTTGCTTTTGTCACTTTGCCTATTTGGATGGGGCTGCCACTAACAAACCTAAGTTTTTTGTTGTTTGTAATTGGTTACTCCTTGAACCAGTGGAAAAGCTCTCCTAATTCTATATTTAAGAAGAGTTTTGGGTTCATTCACTACCATCAAATGCTCAGAGTAGAAAGGAGAGAGCTCTATATGTCTTTAATATCTACAAGTTTTAGGATAGGTCTATTAAGTATCAGTTAAAATAGCTACCTAGCTCAGGGTTGATTAGTTTTCAAAATTATTTGGCCTTCTACGTTGTGCATAGCTTATGAAACAAACATGTTAGTTTCTGATTGTTGATCCTGAAGAGTCAATAGGATTATGACTATGTATGGTTAGAATCTTATTGGACTTCATCGATTATGTAATGTTGTTAGGGTGAAGTAGAGAATTGATACCATTAATTGGTATTGGAAGGATTATGAAGGCCCACTAACAACCTTATGAATATTCATGATGAATCTATAGACAAAATATTTTAGCCAATTAAAATATTCATTGAGTTAGATCATGTAGTAAGGATGTCGATTACCCCTTTTTTGGATTGCTTACACTTTTGGTGGTATAAAAAAAGTGTTTTATGATGAATTTAGTGATAATTCACACTAAAAAATATTCCATATATTCTAAAGGGATCCCCATAGAAGCCCTATTATATTTATCCCTTGTTTTTTGAATGGGTGGGTTATTTGCCTTGAAAGGGGCCAATGATTTGCCTAATGGATGCATTTTTGTTATTTGTGCCATGGTGGTTGTGTTGATGAAAATTGTCACATATTATGACAAATGAATATCACCCTTATTAGTGTCATGATCACCTCATTGAGCTATCCAAAATTTTATAGTTTGATAAGTCATTATGTTTTCATTCATCATAGGTGATGTTGAAATGTTAGGGTTCTTGGTTGGTCCATGATGAATAGATTCTATTTTGCTACATCAATGAATTCAAATGGGTCTAGGTTATTGTACCATTTTTTTATGAGGTAAGTCTGATCCCCATCTCTTTCTTCTATGCATCAGTAAGAGGAATAAAATTTTGTGAATGATCCATGGTTTTTGTTATGGTACCCTTTGAATGATAGCTTCAGTTAAAATTGGTCCTAGTGATTAATCTATGTACAAATGAGAGAATTAAGCACAAATCCTAAAGGGATATTATTTAAAAATGTGTGTAATGGCATTGTGTTTTACATGCCATTTTTTTGATAACTTTTAGTACTTGAATGCCTATGATTTGATGTTTGTGATTCAATACATATATGCATTGGTTTGGATTTTGGGAGTTTTTAATGTAATGCATGATCTTTTCTATCATCAAATTTACTTTTTTTACATCACCTAATTCTAAAACTTGATATACTTTGACAAAGATGTAATATTTTAAGTGTGTCATCACTAAGAACTTTTTGAGTGACTACTGATTATTCTTCCTCCATACTTTCTTTTTCATCTACTTGTTCTTAGACTTAAATGATGACATCCATGTTTACTATTGCATGAGGTTGTTCATTTTGTGTTGAGCTTATTTTCTTGTCACACTCTGTGACATTAACTTTTCTAATTTGGTTCTGAAGCCGTGTAATATAGTGATCACACTATACAACTGTACTATAGACCTATAAAAAATAATAAAATCATTGGATGGTTTGTAGGGACAGGAAGGGAAGTGAGGAGGAACTAATTTTTCATGGTTCTATGGTGAGTTTTTTTATAACCTCACTAAGGCAATGAATAATTTTTATCATTTTTTTCCTGTGACTTGAGCTATGCATGTATATTAAATTTAATTTTTTAATTTTTTAAAATAAGGCATGCATCCATAGACACAAATTAGTTATGTGCCCTTAATGTGTGTGTGCATGCTATATATTTGTGTTTGTATATGTCTATATGTGTTTCAATGGGAATTATATATACATGTGTATGTATGTATGTATGTATATGTGTATGTATTTACATACATATATAATACACATACATACATGTGTGTATTTATGTATGTGTATGTCTATATGTGTATGTGTACATATGTTTAAATATACATACACATACATATATAATATACATACATACATGTGTGCATATATATGTATGTGTATGTATGTTTAAATATACATAAACACACATATATAAGAAACATACACAGGCGCACATGCACATGTACGTGCGCGTGCACATGCGTGCACTCACACACACACACACACATGTATGTATATGTTTGTACATACATAACTATGCATGCCACTATGACTTACATCATTACAATTAGTAGTTGTCAGAGCAATGAAAAAAATATTTTTTACTTAAAATGAAAAAAACATGCGATATTAAAGGAAGCTTGGACCAGTTTTCTATTCATAGAACATAAAATATATTGGGTTGTAGTATGACATCTTAAAAAATTCTTAGTACCTACTATTACTATGATAGTATCAAACCATTTCTTCCAAAAATCAATGCTATGATAGGATTAAACTAGTGATGCAAAGGTGAACTCTTCTTCAAATTGTGTGGTCTCTCACTACATTATTTTAAAGTGAGCATTATTATGTCATCCTTTATAGATGTACATGGCATGTTGATCATGCCTATTGAAGGAAATAACATTGACTTACATGAGTAAAATGCATTTGAATTAAATGAGAACACATGGTTTTAAAAGCTTGAGAATGCATGGTTGTTGATATGGGAAAATACATTGTCATTGAATAAATAAACTACATTTGGTTTGTAGGAGAAGAGGGGCTGTAGGGTTGGAAATTAGTGACATTTGCATATTGTGGATTAAAAATGTAGTAGAAATCAAACATGATTGGTTATTATGAAGGAAGAATATTTTCTCCACTAATTAGATGCCTTTACCTCTACATCTTTGTTTCAATCCTATCTTTCTCCTATTGAATTCTATCCCATTCCTTATTTTTCTATTTTATTATTGAGATTTCATCTTCTCCAAGTCCTTTCTTTGTATTTTTATCTCTCTTTCTAATATTTTTGATTCCCTCTTCTCTTGTTCAAGAATTTTATTTAACTTCCTCTCCTAAATATTTATTCTTTTTTTTCTTGATTTTATCTCCTCCAAATATTTCTTACGTACTTATTGTTTTTCAAACAAGTGCAAGTACTCATCTGATGTAATAATTTGTGATTATTTACTCAACCTAATAATTTTGTTACTTGTGTGAACTGCTCTCTCAATAACCCTATCAAATGGTAACTTTAGGAAATTAACTAATGACCCACTCAATTGATTTCCTAGTTCTTCATTATCAATCTGTTCTTATGGTCCTATACATAATTTTATAAAGGTTCTAAATCTATAGATTTGACATGACATTCCTCAAATTTTGCATAATAGTGAGCTAATACACTTGGAATGGTATGAGGAGAGGATGACATAGAAATTGATACATCATCATTTGGGATGTTGATGGAAATCCCTATGTCTACAGTTACATTTTACACCCATTGTCAATTAACTCACTTGTGTTGGCAAGCTCAACCCATCATCAACTATCATAACTTCTTGTGTTTGGCTCACATGAATTGGTGTGCTTTTTTATTCTTCAACTTGTGGATGTGTTTTTAATTACTCTCATTTCATTTTCATTTATACTATCACTTACCTTGCATGTTCATTTTGGTTAGGCCTACTTGATTGTTCATTTTATTTAATTTCTTGTTGAATTTGTTGGATTGATTCCCTTCCATATCTAGCCATCATAAGTATGTTTTCAACCATTATCTCCTCATCTTATTACTCAACACTAAATGCAACAACATGTGGGTGTGTTTTTTTATTGACTTGGATACATTCTTAGATCTCATACCACTTGCCTTGCTTGTTGATTTTGATTAGTCTTTTTTTTATTGTTCTATTTTTTAAATTATCCTTGAATTTGATGGGTTTCTTTCCTTCCATATCTATTCATCGAAATCATTTTTTCATATATTTTTCCTCCTCTTTGTGTTCAACATTGAATACATCAGTAGGGTACATGTCATTAGCAAGTGCATCTCGATTGAGCTGCCAAATAATATTTCTTTAAAAACTAGCTTTAATATTTGATGGAGTCAAAGATATTTTGAAAGCCTTGATGCTAAGTTTTTCCAATTTAGATATCCGTATTTCTAGGTTATATTGCTTAGAAATCTATTTGCATCTCTCATTTTTAAAGTAGGTCTTGAAGGGTGAAAATACACTAACATCTAATGGTTGTAGCCTATGGCTACTATGGGTAGGCAGAATAATTAGATATATTCCTAATGCTCTTATTTCAAGGATTTTGGCATAATCCACGTGGCTACCATGGCCATCAAATATAAAAAGATTCCTATTTAATGGTGAGATGCCACCTAGAACTGATCTTGCAAAGTGGTGTGTTTAGTTCATAATTAATTCCTTTGTCATCCTTGTGTTTGGTTGGACTACCACACATGCACCAAGATCATAGATTTCACTATAGTTTTTTATCTACCTTTGTGATTTAAAAATATAAAAACTCAATATATTCTACCCTACAACATTAACACAACAAATAATGGTAATTAACTCTCTATTTTTTGGAAGAATGTGTGGTATAGTTTTGTTGCCTATCTTTGCAAGGACTTTCATCCTAGAATTTATATTATCTTGGACACTTGTTTCATTATAACTCCATATCTTTTTTGGTCAATACTATTCTATTTAATACATACTCTCAAGTTGTCATAAAATGTTACAACTATGCTTGGCCTAAGCATGACTACTTTATCATGATCAATGCCTTTTATAGTCCTTATGGATAGGTTTTGATGCCTATTTTTGAACCCTTCCCACCAAGATATACCATGAAAACCATCCTTGAAATGAGTATGCCTTGTCTCACATATGGGTGTTGCATGAAATTTTAGTGCTCTGATTTCCATCCCATGACCCATATCTACCATGTATTTACACCATTGCATAGTTTTTACCTCTTCTTCATCTATTAAAATGGTTCTTAGTCCCTTGCACTTGGTTATTGTGAGACCCCACAACCAAGCTATCAATGTAGTTGGAGAGATACCCCACTTGGATACATCAATCCTTATGGATAGTCCATTTTCCTCAATGTCCCTTATTGCTTGTTTCATGTCATCCTCTATCCACTCTTTTATGAAGGAAACTTTTTTTGATGCACCAACATTATTTCCATTAATTTTAAAATTATGCTCAATATCTTCTGATAGATTGGGTAGAATCTCTTTAGGTGGATTTGACATAATTTAATCTATTGGTTTCATAACATCATTATCCTCCTTAACATCAGTTACGTCAACCAATTTCACACCCCTTTTTTGGGTACATATGTGACTTACACATTGGCATCTTCCATTCTTTATTTTGTACCATAGTGATCTACAATAATAAACATTTAGTAACAAACTAAAAGTGCACATTTGTTAGTATAAAATCTTGTTGACTATCTTAACTTATGGCTAGGTAAGTGTGTAAACCTATTGGACTCTCTATCTATAATGAGAAATATGGATTAGTAAACATTCAATAATAAAATTATTAAATATCTTTTAGTGTGTAATTTAACTGATAGTCTTACCATATGGCCAAATAAAGTGTAAACTTATTAGACTCTTGTTTTGAGAGAGCATGGTAGGTTTACACACTTACCTAGCCATACTAAGTTTAGAACTGAACACAACTCAACCTAAAATGAGCCTCAAATGATTATCTTTTAGAGTGTTTGTGTTATATTTAGGCAAATGTGCAAAGTAATTATGGTTAATTTAATTTAAATAGGGTTAGGAGGGTATGTTAAAGGTCCTTTTAAAAATATGAATATATGTAATACTAATTTATGAATGGTTTTTTTCATGCTCATTTGTTGTTTTATTAGGGTTAGGTAATGGTGTTTGAAGGGTTATGTTTTGTTCATGTGTTTAAAAAGTGTTACATTTTGGTCATACATCTAAAAAGTGTTTTTTAGGGTTTCAATTGTAGCTTGAAAAATATTGTAAAATATTGGTGATTTCACAAATGCAAATTGATGAGAAACACTCTTGTAATTAATTCTATAATTAGCTTTCAGCTTTTAGATTTTTCTAAATTTTAATTTCCATATGCAATTGATCTTATGAAACTAGCATACATCTTCATCATTGTATATCTATTTAATCCACTATAATGAAGAATACAAAGTTCCAATTTAGGCATAAATATCCCTTGTCCTCTTTTTTGTTTGTATATTTTCTCTTCCTTAATCTTCTACTTGATTTTTACAAGGTCATAATAGTTAGTATCTTAGGATGACCATTATTAGATTTGGGGCTATTAATAAACAACTTTGCCTCATTATTTGGTGTTAATTTGTAGTGGGTTTGTGAGCTTACAATACATGGTTTTTGATTTTATAATTTACAATTATGAGAGTCTTTTCTAGTGGAGCTTTTACACCATAAATTTCAAATTTTCATTTGGGGTTTGTGATGACATATTACAAGCTTTAAGATACATATTATGTATGAGCATGCTAAATCTTCCTAATTATCGGTATTAAATAATGTGTAAGAGCATGCCATAATATGAACTCAAAATCTTGCATATAATTATTATAATCTTGTATATAGTAAGATACAAGAAGTAAGAAATTGCTTGGCATGATATATACCCACAAAAATCCATAAGGAGACTATTCTGCTTGCTTAACATAATCTTGGACCAATCACTTCAAAACAACAACAAGATTTGCAAATACATGACATCTTTTTTAAAATTAAACTAACCTTCTCTTCAATAAAGGATATTATCATTCTTCCCATCTATAGCAGTATCAACCATTCTAGAAAATATTACAAAAAATCAAATTGACCTTTGAACATATTTTAATGTTAATTATATGTTTAGTTAAGTAAGACGCAATGTTAATGGTACATACCAACACATGTGACTTCTTCTTAACCTTGTTATGAAATTTTAAGTCACTATAAAAATAGGCTAATAAATTGTAAAAGAACATGAAGATTGTAGCATTTGAAACAAAAAACTCCTTACTACATTGTCTTGAAGGAGAAATACTACAAAAATCTAGCTTATATAATGAATAAAACATCTAATATAAGATGAATTGAGGTGAAGAAAAAGGAAATAATATTGATCATGAAAAGAATCAAGCCTAAATTGAATTAAAGTGACGTATACATTGAAGTTCATGAATTATTAAAAAATATTATATAACTATAGAAATTTATTAATAGTTCAAGAAATAAATAAGTTCATAAGTAATATTGTGAAATGGGTGGGTTATTTCTAGCCCAATCCAAGGTCATTTCTTATGGGCACTTGGTGGTAGTTGTGAAGGGGCACTGGGTGGGTTATTTCTAGATTAATCTTGTGTATTATTATTATTATTATTATTATTATTATTATTATTATTATTATTATTATTATTATTATTATTATTATTATTATTATTATTATTTATTTATTTTGTAAAAATATACGAAAATACATCAATATATAAATGACAATCCTAGGAGAACAAAGTGGCTTGGTGAGGATTACTAAGTTAACAAATTCCACTAACATATGAGGTTAAGAAGAAGTTATCATTTGAGAGCTTGGCTAGTCTAACAATGATACTATGGATTGAAGGAAGTGGCCTAGTTGCTCACATGATAGTATCATGAATTGAAGAGAGTATTCTAGTTTCTTGAATGCTACCAATGGGAAGTTCTCTGCTTGATTAATTTCATATCAAGAAGATCATTGGTTATTTTACTCTATAAATCACTTTTATGTTGAAATGAGGATAAAATAGACCTATAAAATATTTCCACAACATCAGCATAGATGGTACATCTACAAAATGTATAGATATTCTAAAGTCTAAATAAAAAATTGAACATCTAAAGTATAAAAAAAGAAGATTATTAGCATGAAGTAAAAGCATATTGGCTATTTATAATGAAAATGATGTCTAATATGAAAATATTCAGATGCCATCACTATGTATAAAGTAGTATGAGCAATCCTTTGGTTGTGGAATAAGTTTGCAACCAATTTCATAGCTCATTTGGGGCAGGTTTCTATTATTAAAGTACGTGATAGCTCTAGGGAGAGATTATTTGATTGATTCATTATTCATTGAATGTCAATATGATTACCAACATATCTTAGATTTAAAACAATGACTTATGGAGAGTATAATTTAGATGAAACTAAAAAATATAACTTATTGATCTATCAATCCATAAAAAAAAGAAAATTAAATATATTTAAATAACACATTTGACAACCCAATCAATGCGCTAAATAAAATCGAGATGGAGATAGCTAAGTTTATAAGAAAGAAAGCCTATAAATCAAATAAATGATTTGGAAAGGAAGTGGAAATGTGAAAATCAAAGGTTATTCTTAATATTAAATATATGGCAAAGAGAAATTTGATGCAACCTTTAAATAAGTATAAATAAAGGTCACTTCCTCTATATAACAAAATAAAGAGAGAAATAAAGGCCACTTCCACTACATAGGAAAGTGAGTAATTATGCTATATTGGACGAGAATTGGTGACTCTTTCTTCTTTTCTTGAACCAACTACTTGAAAATCCTAGTAATTTGTTATCCTAATTATTTTTATGTCAAAATTTTCAAATAAAATATTTAAAAAATGAACAAATGGTTTCTATATAGCGTACGTTATCATATTCCTACATAAGGAAAAAAATGACATGTCAATCAAAATAGAGAAATATAATTGAGAATATGTTTGTTGAGGTCTGGTATATATGCTAGTGAACACTGATCGCATCATGGAAAATCATTTTTTCTAAGCATTTTTATGAAATAATAGTTTTCGTTCACAATATGGGCTTTTGTTACCATGACTATGCATAAGAGAATCCTGTAACGAGTCCTAATATAAAGAGGGCAATATATCTCTTTATCTTACTGCTTGTTAGCAATCTAAATTCAATACTATTTTAAAAAGAGTTCATACTTAAAAAGCAAAACCTCATTAACAATTTGGTTGAAAAGTTCTCTTGAATTTGAGAACATGACAAGCCTTCCAATTTGAAGCATTCAAAAGCATATTTTATGCAAAGGCCTACATTTAACAATAAAAATTGTTCAACATGAAGTTTGGCCAAGACAATGATTGGTCATTGGTTGCAGTACATAATGAAAGCCTTTGGAAACTCATTTTATGTCCAAGTTACAGAAAATACGTTGTTAAAAGGATTGTAGAAATGTACAGTGTAGCCAATAATATACTACACTCTTTAATAAATTATGTTTGACCAACAAGATATGAGATCACATGAATGGATTATTAGGCTTTGGATTTTCTTCCATGGTGGTATTATAAGTAATTTTTGCATTCAATATCTAAGGGAGGGCCAATTTCAATGAAAATTCAATTTCATTTAATAAATAATGTGTTGTTCATAGTATTTTGTTTTTGGGAAGGCCAATTTTTATGAAACTTCAACTTTATTTGATAAATATTGTGCACATTGAAATTTGAGGTGGAAATTCAAAAATAAATACAGTCAGATTTATTTCATACTATACTCTTTGCTGTGATGAAATATCTAGTCTACAAGAATTTTAATGACACTATTGGACAGCCTCATGCATTGTAGTTATAAAGTTTATAACAAAATCAAATTCGTTTTTTTGTTGATTTTTTAGAATTGGAGGCATTATACAAATTTTGGAGGTAATTTTTAAATTTTGTTTGAATTATATATATATATATATATATATATATATATATATATATATATATATATATATATATATATATATATATATATATATATATATAGAGCTTTACACCATTAATTTTTTGCTTTTGCAAGTAGTGGGTTTAATGTAAACATTGTGCATAATTCTTTAAGTACGTGAGATTGGAAGAGTTGAATGATGGAATATCTATATTCAATAGAATTCAAAAGCTACACATTTTATTCCAATAATTGAAGAGATTTGGACATATATATGTACAAAAACTTGTATATTTATATACATATCAATATTTTATCAATAAATGTTGACACTTAATTTTTACAGTATGTCATTTTATGTGAGTAGTTAAACACACATTTTTGATTTGTAATGTTTTAAAATATATTTAATTTTAATTTTAATTTTTATATATTATTGAGTACATGTATTAATGTCAAATGTCAATATCTTAATGATAATATATTTTTAAAAAAAATAATTAAATATGTTCATTTTTTAAATGAAAATTATATATATATATATATATCCAACACCACTGAGATCATATATATATATATATATATATATATATATATATATATGATCTCAGTGGTGTTGGATTCTAGACTGATCAAGGTTTCATTCATGGAGCATGTTTCAATGATGGAAACGTCAATGTTTGATCACACACACACACACACACACACATATATATATATATATTGGATTCTAGACTGATATATATATCAGTCTAGAATCCAATATATATATATATCAGTATAGAATCCAACACCACTGAGAATATATATATATGATCAAACATTGACGTTTCCATCATTGGAACATGCTCCATGAATAAAACTTTGATCAGTCTAGAATCCAACACCACTGAGATCATATATATATATATATATGATCAAACATTGACGTTTCCATCATTGAAATATGCTCCATGAATGAAACTTTGATCAGTCTAAAATCCAACACCACTGAAATCATATATATATATGATCAAACATTTATGTTTCCATCATTGAAACATGCTCCATGAATGAAACTTTGATCAGTCTAGAATCCAACACGAAGGAGCGGAGAAGCATCGCATGAGTGGAGAATGAGAATTTAACTTTTTGAATATATGATAAGAATCACGAGGAACTAAAAAATTGAGATTATTATTTTTGTTCAAAACGAAAACGTTAAAGCTGGAAACAAGATAAACGTGAAAGCTACACGCACTGTCTGCTAAGTCGCATCCAATTCAGAGACAGCTACAAACGTTCGCTTCTTCCAAAGCGGGATTCCATATCATACGAAAAGAAAGATGAATAGATTATTGCAAATTGGATCGGATGATAATGACTGTGACGCGACTGGTGGGGGGCTGAGGGCCTACACTGACTGGCATCCGAAGCGTTCAAACGGTGACTAGTAAAAGGCCGGCGGCTCCCACAATTTATAAAAACAATTACTTCCCCCGACATGGGACCCTTACTTCCACGGATGATGAATGGGACGCGAGCGGCGGAGGGCTGAGATGATAAAAGAATAAATGATGATGGTAGCAAAACGTCTATCTAATTACGTAAGCAACATTTCTTTTTAGCTTTATATATAGCCACTCGCCAGTACCGCTATGCTAAGTTAAAAGCAGTCGTTAAATCTCTCTGCACTGCTACTGGAAAAGCTTTTTGTGGTTGTATTTTGGGTATCTTGTTGGATTCAGTATTCTCAATCATAGTGGTTGAAGATGAACTTCAAAAAGCTTGAAAGGAGTTGCCGAATTGAAAGTGGATGGCGTTTGGCAACTGTGGAAGAAGCCCAAAAGAATGGGGAGTCAATAAAATCTGTGTTACAAGGGTGGGAGTGGGAAAGAGGTCGTCTTCTTGATGGGTGGATTGGAGGTTCTGCTTATAACTTTCAACCTACTGTGGGTTTCAGAAGCTGCCTTGGATTCATGGTAGTTGTTCAGTCACCCACAACATCCAACCCTAAAATCGGCAGCTCAGGTTGTACAATCGCTTCATCTTCTTCCATTTGGTAGTTATTTGAGTTATGGGATTTGTATAATGATACTTGTATTTTGTGAGTAATTATCAGAATTGTTTTTATATTTACTTTAAATTATCGAGTTTTTTTATATCTGTATTATATAATTTTTATTTTAAATATTATTTGAAGAGTCATTAGTTAATGACGTTTTGCTTATAGTAATGTTTTTTTAATTTTTGTTACGTCATTAATTATTATTAAAAAATTAAATGAAATTTTTATTATATTTGTAATGGTCAAATCATTTAACAATTATTTATTGAATTTTGTGGGATTTTTTCTGTTATTATTTAAATATTTTTATGAATAATTATTATCTAAATAATATTTTATTTTCAGTATATTTTTTATAATATTTATAAGATAAGTAGATTTATTTTAACATAAAACTACTATAAAAAAATAAATTTCATCTTTTTTACTTTTATAATATATCCAACTGATTCTCTTACCTTATAATTATTATTAATACATCAAATTATATATTTAAATCATTAAAATCAAATCAAATTATCAATGACCATAAAACCCTTCTACCTTACATTATTTACTAATTTTTTTAACATTTATCCTTCTACATTTTTAATAGTTAATATTACATCTTAAGAAAAACTTTTACAGCCTCTAATTTTCTTAAGAGAAACTTTTACAGCCTCTAATTCGGCGTAGCAATAATCCTACAATTTATGAGCAATCATGTATTGATATTATATTTAATTTTTTAATTGTCTTTATATTACAATAAAAACAATAGTTGCATTTAAGCTGGTAATTCATATACCCTATTCTCAACAGGGGATGAGAAGGGAAAGGACGTATATTCTAAGCTCAATCTGAGTGAAAAGGGAAAGAGAGCTGCACTGTTTTTGTGTTGCGAAGACTGGAATTATGACGTCGTTTGCGGGTTGCTGAACTGTTGGTCACAAAGGGAGAAGGAGATTATTGTAAGTTTAACTGACGAAATGGCAAAGGCGAGCGAATCAGTGAGCAACTTAGCCAGGGATCTGCAGAGCACTCTCATGACAAGACTTCCGGATGCACAATTTTCGCGACCTTCCGTGGAGGCCATGTTATCCGACATTGTCAAGTCGCTAGAAGAGATGGTACAAAGAATGCCCGAATTCCTTGAACTTGGTGACGTTTATGATGAATTCTTGCACGACTTACATTTGACAGAGAATTTGGAGTGGTCCCAAATATTTGGCTTCCACCCTACACCGGTGGATCCTACTTGGCAGGAGATCGCGAATACACTCTGGAATTTTGCAGTAGACGCAATGGCTGTAACGACAGTAAGGAATTTCGCACTTCTGAAAGAGAAAAATATTCAAGGAACAATTTTAACACAGGAAGGGACAGCGGAAGATAAGGCATTAATTGCCTCCATATTTCCTTGGGCAAACCAGATCTTAAATAAAAAGTACAATGACTACGAAACTTTATGGGGTAAAGTGCGTGATGCGGGAGTGAAGAAGTTTCACGAGATTTTGCATCCCCAAGGGTATGGAACATTCAACTACGATAGCAGCTATGGTGTTCTTAACACCATTATTCTTCAGGCGGCAAAGGAAGGCGACCTAATATTAGTGAAGAGGCTTATCAACTGTGGCGTCCAGCCCCTTGACACCCCAGATAATAAACGAATGAAAACAGCGCTACACCATGCGGCAAAACTGGAAAATGAGTCAAACGGGATTGAAATTGCAAAAAAGCTGCTGGAAGTGGAAAGGAGTGAAGAGCTAGCAAATGCTACTGATTATAAAAGGAGGACTCCACTACACAGAGCTGCTTGTTGTCATGGTCATGCAGCTATGTGTGAACTTCTTATCAACCACAAGGCAAGCGTGTATGGCACAGATGATAAGAACCAGATCCCATTGCATTATGCACTTGGAAGTGAACAGCAAGATGAGAAGGTTATTCGTGTTTTGATTGGAAGTTATGGAAACACAGTGGATACAAAGGACGATAATGGAATGACACCATTACGCCTGGCGGTCGAATTTCAAAGCAACAATGTGAGAATGGTGACATGGCTGCTTTCACTGTCCAGCCAACCCGAAGCATATTTTGAGCAACGGAAGCTCGCATCGTATCTACGCCACTCTTCACGAATGGGTTATCACACTCTAGTAAAAAAACTGCGGGATAAAGGAGCTAATCCTCTCGACATAGATGACGAAGGAAAGACAGCATATCACTACGCTGTAGGGGGTAAAGATGGGACTGTGGCAAGGAATATTATCGAAGAACTAGGTGCTGCTAAAGAGGGGCTTGTCACAGGTGATAAATACGGAAGAAGTGTGCTCCATATTGCAGCTTTCATGGGACACAAAGGACTTTGTGAGTGGCTTTTAAGCTTAGACGGTATTGACGTGGATGCCTGCAAGGATCGTGATGGTCACAATGCTCTCTACTATGCAGTTGCTGGCACTCATGACAATGAAGAGGTTTTAGACGCTTTGATTTTTACAAGCTCTTCTGCACAAGGTATAAACAAAGTTATTCTCAAAGATTCAAGTGGAACAACGCCCTTACACATTGCTGCCGAAAAAGGAAACATAAAAATGGCGGGGAAATTGTTGTCAAAAAGACTTGTTCCTCAACCACAAAAAAGAGAGGAGTTTGTTCGGTCTGCAGATGTACTGGGTCAAACAGCACTCCACAAAGCAGCAAGCGGAGGCCACAAAAAAGTTGTGAAAAAACTTCTCGAGGAAAAAGCCCATCCGTTAACAGAACGGGATTGCGATGGCAAAACAGCTCTTCATTATGCCGCGCAAGCTGAAAAAAGTGAAGCTGCCATGGCAATAGCTAAATTACTTTTGAAAAAATGTAATTCCCCAGAGGAGAAAGCCCTTTTATTGTTTGCCTTTGCAGTTGGTATTGGTTCCGCCGAAGAATGTTCAACTTCCAACCCTTCGCTTAAGGAATATCTTGCAAAGGAGAGAACGTCAGTAACAGGGGAGGCACCGAATTTGCTTCAAGCGGCGGCAAGTTTAGGCAATATAGACATGACAAGGGAACTCCTGAGCAGGGGCGGGAACATTGCTCACATTCGCCGTCCCGAATGGAGAGAACATTTGTGCCAAGTAAAAAGAGACAATGTCCAGCACGGTATGTTTCAAGCTTTTCTTACTTTTGTATGGATCACAAAAAAAAATTAAGCCTTCCAAAGTCAATAAATTCTGCATTTGTTGCAGTGCTAAAGCAAATTGACAATATTGTTGAACAAGGAACCGACCAACCAACTCTGACAGACAATCTTGGTATGAATTTCAATATTTCTTAACTTCAAATTTTATTTCTGACCCGTCAATCAAACTATGAAGCTGGATTCCAAATAATTAGAAAATATAAATATATTTCTTTGAATGTCCTACAGGAAGAAGTGCATTTGCCAATGGTTTGGCTGCATTATTTTTAAATCCTTTTGTAAAATCTCCCATTACTGTGGGAATTTCAGGAGAATGGGGAATGGGAAAGTCCAGCGTGATGATGCAGGTAAAGTTAAAATATTAAGAATGGAAAAAATGGTAGTAGATGGAACGGTGCAAATTTGTTCCAAACAATTTAGAAAGACTTCATACAATTTATTTTTCTTCTCTCAATCAATTGTTTGAATTGAAGAATACTTGAAAGTTAAGTTCTATGTCGAGCATGCATATATATTTATAATAAATATTAAATCGAGTATTAATCTCAAAATCTTTTACTTTGCCAGACTGAGTTCAATCTGCTAAAAACAGCAGCACAATTACCATTCTCAGATTCATTGCAAAAAGAAAATTTCCCTGGAGCAGGCAAATTGCAATTAACTGCTAAAGGCAAAGCCAAGCTTGATAATATAAGACATTCTATAAGGCAGTTATCAGCCACCGAAAATTCAAAGAATGATTCTCATTCCAAAATTTCTGCAGAGGTAGACTCCTTCCTTACCCTAAAAATAATTATAATAATAAATCATTCGATTAACTTTCCTTAACTTGTTTATAATTTGTTGAAAAGGTTTTTGAAACAAGTGTGTTTTCATCCATGTTTAAGATTATACTTTTGATGGACAAGCATCTTCTCTATTTTGATAATGGATCACTGAATATGATTAAAACATTAATAAAAAAGTTCACAAATAATTGTTTTCAAAAACCTTCTAAAGAATCTTATGAACTTCATGTCTCTAATTATTTAGAATCCGCAATTAATGCTGTTTGTCTCAGGAGAGAAACCCGCTGAGTGATTTGTTAAGTAATTATCAGCCTAAATATCATCAAGTTTTCAAGTCATTGGCTGTTATGGATCGCACAGAGATGGTAATTATTCCCTTGTCTCTCTAGTTCTCTTTTTTTTTTTTTTTTTTGCAGTGTTGACATTTTCTGACGCAATAATAATGGTTTTTCATTAGTAACTGGGCATACTCCGAACTTTGGAGTCGAAATCCCATACGCAGAGATAACATAACAATTCGATTTGTATTGTTGTGGGTCATTAAGGTTGCTAATGTTTTGTGTGATTCAGTTTGAAAATACTGAAAATAAAGAAGAATCCAGATCAGGAACGCGAGTGCCATTGGAGAAAGACTCAATTATGGATGGGCAAATGCAGGGGAGTACTATACCTTCCATTTTGACTGTACGTTACAATGCGTGGCAATACCGAAATGAATCTGAGGCATGGGCAGGTCTGGCAGTAGAAATCACAAAAGAGCTAGAAGAAACGATGACGGTGGCGGAGAAGCTGAGGACGAGCTGGAGATACAATTGGACAACCCGTAAACAGAGTATCTGTCTAGGAGTGTTCTTCCCCTGCTTTCTTGCAATACTTTTAGCCTTTTGGTTCACTACCATTGTGTGGTTAGTTCTGGACCAAGTCAAAGTTCGAAATGCAACAGAATTCAAATATGGAAGCCTACCCGCAACTGTAATTGTAGTTGTGTGGGCTCTTATGAAGTCACTGATGTCTGTTATGAAGCCCATCAGTTCTCAAATGGTCGATTACATAAGCCTCCCTGATCATAGCGAAAAGCTGGGCTATCATCTGAAGGTTATTAGAGACATCAAATTTTTGAAAAATGAACTCGGGGATAAAGCTTCCTGGCTATGGAAAATCTTTGGTTTCATGTGGTGCTGCATTACATTTAGTTGGGATGAGAACTATGTTCCAGGAACAAGGATTCCTAAGATGACCCCTGCATCGAAGCTTAATCTTAGGATGGTCGTCTTCGTCGACGATCTTGATAGGTGTCAAGAAAATGTCATTCTTCAGGTATAATATTTTATCTGAAGCAATCAGTAGAATAGATTTATTATATCAATATGACTATTAATAATGTCGGGTTCTTGAAATTCTTTATATGCATTGCAGATATTATCTGCTATCAATCTGGTTTTGGCTGCTTGCGAGATTAACGTAATTTTAGGTATGGACAAGAAAATTATCCAAAGAGCTATAATAAGAATGTTTGGGGACAAGAACAAGAAACCTGCTCAGTCTAGTCAGGACTTAGCAGACAAATATTTAAGAAAAATAATACAGCTGCCATTAGACCTACCTGACCCTAGCCCTTCCGAGTCCAAGTTCTTTTTAGATGGACAGCTAGGTACGTTGGACACTAGAAAAGGGGCTTCTGGCTTAGAGACTGAATCACAAATACAAACTGCTGCTCTTAGGAAATGGAATCCAAAGTTCAGCATGAGAACTTTAGATGATTGGGATTCTAAACGAGGTGAGAATATTCCACTCCGCCCTGTGTCATTTAAATACATTTGAATTAGCTGACATGGTGTATGCTTGTGACATTTGGGAAAAATAACTTTTTCCTATCTCGTACTTCAATGTTGCGATAGGTATAAAAGAAACTGGAGTTACAAAAGGAAGAGACAACGTTTCAGGTGAAAAGATTTCAATTGAAATACGAAATTGATTGTCATCTTGTTTCATTGTCTTACAAGTTTACCATGGTTTTTAACCATGGTTTCTGGGTACAGGTACGCCTAGAGGAGGAGTAAATCCACATTTATCTGGCAAAAAGCTGGATCGCCTTGAAACAATAGAATCTCTTGATCAAGATACTGAAGCTAAAGAAGAAAGAGAGCACATTTCAGGTGAAAAGTTTGCAATTGCTATTTATACAAAATCGATTATCAATATTGCTTGCCATTTTGAAGATTTAGAGTGGCTTTTAACTATTTCTACCTGCAGATACTACTGCTGGAAAAGGAACAACTTCACATTTACCTTATAAAAAGGAGCAGAAACAAACCAATCAGGTAATAGGTGAGTAATTTAAACCGATCCAGATATTTTATAAAATGATATGACTTCTGGCGCCATATATTGTGGCATATTTTCAGAATGCCTTTAATTGGAATTCCAATTCTTTGTTAGGAAAAGAAAGAAAGATTGACATAGACCGTGAATCACCTGGCATTAAAAGAACCCCACAAGAAGAAGAACAAGTGCCAGGTTAAAAGATTCTCAAGCTGTCTGTTTTATTATAGTTTTTATTTTTAGAGTAAAGGCCTTATGTAATGCGTGGGATACAGGTGACCCCGTTCCAAACACTTGCACTTATGGGAATCTCGTGGCATCCTTCATCAAGAAATTGGTGGCATCCTTCTTCAAGAAATTGGTGGCATGCTTGAGGTCCAAGCACGCAGAAAACTCAGAGATTGAGCAACAGCTTATGGAAATGTCGCCAATAACGTATGAAATGATTATACCTAAATATAGCGAAGGAGAAAGGGATACATTTTACTTCCTTCAGACTCATACCACAGGCGATAGAAAGCTTCCCCGAGAATGGAAGCGATTGCTAACCTACCATCGCCTAGCGTGGAATATCTTGTCGAAAAGCCCACCAGTGAAGACATTGGCAGGATGGCAGGTTCAACTTATAGCATGGGTATTTGTCTGCTGGCAATGGAAGAACCTACTAAACACTATAATACAGGTGTGCTACCAATATTAATAGTACTAGTTTATTCAACATAAATGTTTCGATACCCGCAGATTGCAAGACGTTCATAACCAATCTTTCTATTTATAAATCTGCAGGAATGGCACGAGCTTGGTGCTCTTAAATATTGGATAGCTGTGAATGATAATCAACCAAGGGAGATGGGACATGAGCAAACTAGCGGACCTTCGCTTAAAGAGATTGTTCAGCATTACATCGATGACAGGTGGCCTAAGGACAAAAATAGTAGCTCTGTCTCTGTTTCTGATCAAGTAAATCTTGCAAAACCCAAACAGATTGAGGAAAAGACTGTGCAAGGCACGATAAGCAGCACTTCCAGTTCTGCTTCCACTTCCGCTTCCGCTTCCGCTTCCACTTCCACTTCCTCTTGCATAGAGGAGGATATAAGAGAAAAAGAATATCGCTTGAAAGAAGTGGTAAGACAGGTTATAAAAGAAGAGAGGGAGCAGGAACGTGGGTATTGGCTAAAACAGAAAGAGCTTCAAAGTAGAAGGAATAAGAAAGGAAAGCAAAAGTGTAAGCAAGTACAAGAACCTGATCGTGAAGGGCCTAAGATAATGATAAAAGAAGTTTTACAAAATGAGGAGGTGGAGAATTGGGTAAAACAGATTCTGAGAAACGTTTTGAAAGAGGAAAGAGAGAAAGAGAACAGGCAGAAAGGCAGGAAGGAGGCATCCAAGAAAGGCAAAATGAAGGTCGAAATGGAAGAAGAGGAGAAGGAACGAAAGGAATGGGAAAAGCTGAGAGAAACATTGAGCCGCTACAATGTTACAATGGATGGTATTCAAGCCTTCCAGCAATTTCGATTTTACTGTGTTCCTGGTCATCTCCCATGGCCATTACACAAATCAGATGTAAACTTCACCTAGTGTCTACCGACTCTTTGTTAAGTGTTTGCAAATATGTACGGACTTGAATTTGTAGGCGATCATGCCACAATGGATCAGGCTGATGTAAGCGCCAGGTGGCTTTGATAGAATATATATTTAGTAGACCGTGGCATTAAGCCCAAGGAGTTTGATAATAATGTAATTTTTTTTTTAGTTCAATTTGGTTGGGACTGCTATGTATTTTAATATTGCAAATATGAGTAGTAATATAAGCAAAATTTATTATATCTCCACTTTTATTCCAAATCTTATTATGATGTATACACAGAGTCTTATAAAATCATATTAATATCCTTTATAAAATCATATTAATATCCTTTATAAAGATTTTGTTAAAAATTAAGGTTATTTTAATAATTCTTTTGGGAAATGTTTTTTTATACATTTTCAATAAAATATATTTCTTTAAAATTTGAATTACTAAATAATAAGGAGACATTTTTCCTTATATAAAATATTTTTATGTTTTTTGGTTTAAATTTTTCTTATGATAATAAATTATTAATTTATTTATTTTTAAAAAAATTGAAAGATTATACATTTGATTCATTCCATGCTTTTCAATATTAATTGATAATTTCTTAAATTATTTTTTAATTTATAAATTAACATAAAAGTTATGTTTATACAAATAATTCAAATTAAATAAAGATAAAATGAAACTATTTATTAAGTATGTACTTATATTTCAAACTATGATTAACATGATGATTCATCAACTACTAAATAACAAACTTCAAAATATTTTTGTTCATAATTTGCTTCTAAATTTTAAATAAAAAGTAATCTTTCAACACTAATTATTATTTTGATAAGTTTTCTTATGTAGTTAAAGACTTTTAAGTCAAACTTTTAAAACAAAATTTACATAAGCCCTGGTCAAATTCTTCAACTTCTACTACTTTCAAATTTTATAATACAATAAATTTCAAGGCTATAGTTAATGAGAATAATTTTTAACTTAAGAGAGATATTAAAAATGTTGTCAATAATGTAGAAAAACCATTTAATAGGGTCATATTATCTCAACAAAAGAAGTGTAGCAAATTTACAATATTAAGTAAAATTTTATAATTTATGTTGAAAAGATTGTTTTAAGTGTAATATGATTATTTTATATCTTATTATAAAATTGGATCCCTCAAAACCATTATTTATGAGTTATGATGTAAATGTATTTTATGATTTCATATTATTTCAATTCATTCTTAAAAGAAATGTATTATCTTGAAGCATAAGATATAAGACTTTATTGATAATGTTCATATTCAAGTGGAAGGTACAACTAAAAATATGAATAAATGAATGGATCCACCAAATAAATACTTGAAAAGCTTTACCAATCATCTTCCAAATCATTGGTGTGGTTAGTATAATTACAAAAAAGATATACCATTAAATGATTTTGTATCATGATAGTGATATCAAAATAGATAGCTCATACAATAGGGCCTTTATGTATTAAAGATTCATAAGTAAACTCAAATAAGAAAATGATTTAGTCATGGTTGATAATGCTTCAAGTATCAATGTATGTATTGAGAAATTTATCAAAAATTTTAGGATATATTAAAGATAATTAAAAACTATTTCAGTATTATGGGATATGATGACATTATAAAAAAAGTCACTTGGGTGTCTTTTCTCTTAAAAAGGGGTCCTATGATAGATTTAATTTTGTGTTATGTGGTACCCAATCATAAAAATTATGATGTTTTGTTTGGTAGACTATGGATACATTAAATGAGATCAATTCCATCGAGTTTATATTAAAATTAAAAATTTGTGCATAAAAACTAAATTATTATAATTGAAAAAGATGTTTATAATTTACCATCATACATATATGTATGTATGCATGCATGCATGTATGTATGTATGTATGTATGTATATGTGTGTGTGTGTGTGTGTGTGTGTGTGTGTGTGTGTGTATGTATATGTATGTGTATGTGTATATGTGTGTGTGTGTGTGTGTGTGTGTGTGTGTGTGTGTGTGTGTGTGTGTGTGTGTATATGTATATGTATGTGTATGTGTATATGTATATGTATGTGTATATGTATATGTATATGTATATGTATATGTATATGTGTGTGTGTGTGTGTGTGTGTATATGTATATGTATATGTATATGTATGTATATGTATATGTATATGTATATGTATATGTATATGTATATGTATGTATGTATGTGTGTGTGTGTGTGTGTGTGTGTGTGTGTGTGTGTGTGTGTGTGTGTGTGTGTGTGTGTGTGTGTGTGTGTGTGTGTGTGTGTGTATTTATGTGTATATGTATGTGTATGTGTATATGTGTGTGTGTGTGTGTGTGTGTGTGTGTGTGTGTGTGTGTGTGTGTGTGTGTGTGTGTGTGTGTGTGTGTGTGTGTGTGTGTGTGTGTGTGTGTGTGTGTGTGTGTGTGTGTGTGTGTGTGTGTGTGAGAAAGAATCAAATAATATACTGGAAAAAATATATGCCTTCTCAAGGAATAACCTATTTTACTATTAGAATGCCTCATACTATATTAATAAATCAAAATATAATACACAAGGTTACATAGTAACTTAGCTAGACAAATCATGGCCCAAACTCCACATCTAGAAAATAAACTAGCTCAAAACATTAGTAAAATATTAGATAGAACATGATAAGAACAACTTTAAAAAAATAGAAAGATAATCAAGCACATATCATTTCTCCAAGAGGCAGAGGTAGAGGGTCATTCTTGGGGAGCATCGACCAAGCAGGCAATTTTATATCTAAAATCTTCAAATCAAACCAGCCATCAAAGGGGTCATCATGTATAGTGATTGGCTAACCATCAGTGGGTTGAATAGGAACAATAACACTCATCATAGACCGCTAAGCAGGATTGACATTAAATTTCCCACAAACACTCCAACCACCCCTAGGGGAGGGCAAGGCAAAAAGTGGCCCCTGTTATGAGACTGGCTTCTACTTCAACATCTCTTGGAAGGAGGTGGCAGGGACCTATAGGGTAGGCTGTCAGATGGAACTCTACTTATAGTGCACAAGGCACTCCTCCAGTGGTCAAGGAGATCCTATAGGTGGTAGAGGTTTAGCACCATCTTCTCCACTTGAGCCTACATCTGCAAGTAAACCAAATAAATACAAATAAAACTTTCATTAGTAGATAATGAAATTACACATTCCTCATGATTAAAAATAGCATTATTTTTAGATTTTCAAAGCTGAAAGAGGATGATGTCATAAAAAAATATCATAGAAAAGCAATAGAAGATGGCTAGTTTGAATAATCCCCAAAATGTGCCTAGCACCAAGAAAAGGGCTCAGGATGAAAGGGTTGAAATAAGGAGTGGATCTAATGCCAAACAAATTAAGCTTTAGGACAAAATCAGAACATGTGCTTGAAAGACTCAAGATGCTTGCAAGCTAGATAGAAGGGGTGGGGAATGCAGAGGTGGAGTAGCCTCTCACCGAGGGGGAACCCCTGGTAGATTAAACACTAATTAAAATGAGTTAATTTGGGCTTTAAACTAGGGTACCACACACATTTCAAATGAGTGATCCAAGTCTTGGGAGAGGACTAAAGGCCCCATCATTTATTGAGCTTGTCGAGAGTTGGGGAGAATGGACTCATAACCTTATATAAAATATCAAGAAAGTAAGATTTAAAATGCGTATCAAAGTTTCACCTCTAGTATTTCCACCTTGCCCTAGGGGGCTGAAGACCAAACTAATGGAGCATAACAATAGGAAGTAATTCTTAAATGTGAAGGATGGAAGGTAAGTCAACATTATTTAATTGAAATTTACTTTTCAAATCAAACCGAGGAATATTTTAGTGGCGAATTTTCATATTTTGGTGAATTTGAGGTTTTGCCAGTGTAATTTTTGGCAATTTTTGAGCCCTTCCATGGTTTCCTGGTCGCCAAGCTTTGTTGGGTTTACCTGGTTGCTAGCATTGTAATCGCCAAGGCAAATGTTACGTTTGAGTTTTTCCCTGGTGGTATTCGCCTTTCATGCAGCCGACCAGGTAACGCTATTGGTGGAATGTTCGTCGGGTTTCAAGTTTCCATTTCTTGCAGTAAGGGAGAATTCGCTATCCCAGTTTCATTTTACTATGGAGGAGTCGGCTCGTTTAACCTTTTTTGTTTTCGAACCCAACAGTATATATATAAAATAATAAAATAAACATTCAAGTATAAGTGTACATTTATAATGGACATCTAGTTTCTTATACTTTAAGTTATATTTTATTTATATACTTTCAAGATGTTTGAGAGGGGTTTCGGACCGCTAGGAGCTATAATGCAAATTCTAGGTTTTGGAGGATCCTATCATATTTCAGAGTTAGTCAGATTCCAGGGTTTCAGGGTTTCGAACTTAGCCATATTTCAGGGTTTCAAGATTTCAAGGAGACATCATAGGAGGTATGAATGCTGCATGAAGGGATGTATGCGTGATAGAATAGTATGAAAATATCTCTCGCAAAGTGATATAATAGTATAATTTTTTTGTGGTTTTAAAATAACATAATTCGCCCAGATTTTACACATTGTTTGAGAGACTATGAATGATTCGCCAATGGAGATTATTATTTTTTCTTTGTAAACTATTTTTTTCTCCACAAAAAATAAATTTTTTGTCAGGTGTTTTACACCTTTCGCCAAATTTTTACACCTTTTCTAAAGGAGGGGTTTCTTAAAGTATACCCTGAATCAAACCAAGGGATTCAATCTCTAGAAGTAACCAAATCATGACTATATTGATTTCCTTTATGAAATAATCATAGTGCTTTAATACCAGGCAATTCAACTAGGAGAATAGAAGAACTAGTGAGAATATGAGACCACAATAAATATGATCATTATAAGATAACATTATGTAAAATACATCCCCTACCCACTTTAAGTGGGGTTTAACTACTTTGAAATTCTTCCAGATAATTTTAATCACAAAGGAACTTGTAATCTTGACTGACACAATAGTGATGAGAAGGGAGTGAAAGCCAATATTTTGCTAGTTGGTTTTTCCATAGGGAGAACTTGAAGAGATATAATGGAGGGGGAGGATTTTCCAAGACTCATTTCCCTCAATGGATTGAACAACCCATTTAGAAAACAAGGCCATACTTTTCCAATAAGTGTCAAGTATGCCCATGCCACCCTTCTCATGAGGAAGGAAACAAATATCCCAAGCCACCTGATGAAAACCCCAATCCTTATTAGAATTTTCCCAAAGGAAATCATGAAGAAGCTTGTCTAGACTATCATAAGAGGCTTTGGAGGGGGCCCAAAAAGAGGAGTAGTAGACATAAGTAGCCACTTGCCCACCAGAGAGAAGGGTTTAGTGATCCAATATTCAATTTTCCTTTCAATCCTATTGAGGAATACTACCAAAGGTCAGAAGGTAAGATGTCAAAAGTGAATGGGATGCCCAAGAACTTAAATTATTCCCCTCAAATGATCCACTACCAATTAAACTTTTTAATCTACTCAGGCACTAGCATCATGCTTTACTGAAAGCATTGGGTTTTCCTCCATTGAAGGCTAGAGCTTGAAGCCAAATAAAAGGTATCTAGACACTGCATAGCTTCAATAAAAGTGGCATATTTCTCTTCAAGTGTGATAAAAGTGTCATTTAAAAATTGGTCATTGATAAGCTGAGAGGTGTGATCAGGGGAAACAATGCCATGGAAACTCCCTTGCAAGGCCTTAAAAGCTAGAAGGTGACCCTATGCTTCAACATTAAGAGCATAAAGTGTGGGAGCAAGGGGGAACCCTTGTTAAATAGAGCATTGGAGTTTTATCCCTGGGGTTTGATAACCATTAATAGTGATGTAGGCAGAGTCATCATGAAGTAAGATCTGCACAACCCTAATAAAATAGGGACCAAAGCCAAGAGCCTTGAGCATGGAAAGAATAAAATGCCACTTGATCTTGTCATAAGCCTTTTCAAAATCCATCTCGAGAAAAATAATTCTCTATAGAGAGGAACGAGCCCAGGCCATATCCTCCCAAACTAAAACAATATTATCCAAGATATAACTCCCTCTAATAAAATTTATTTGTTAAAGTCTAACAATGGCATGTAATATTAGTTAAACATGATTGGAAAGGATCTTGTAATACACATTTAGCAAGGTTATCAAATTTCAGCTAGTGAGAAGCTCAAGATCCCTGATTTAGGGATAAATTTAATATTACCTTGATTGATCATGGGCCAAGAGACTAATTTCATAGGGCCTCTTTCTAGACCTGAAATAAGTCAGGGTCAGTAAACTCCCAAGTGGATTTGTAAAACTCATAAGGGAAGCCATCGAGGTTAGGGGATTTATTATTACTCATAAAATTTAAAGCCTCTATAAGATCCTACAAGGTGAGTGGTGCATCACATAGTCATTGATATGTAGGCTTGAGATTGTAAGGCACCACTTCAAGGCAATTATGAAGAGTGTGGGACCTCTTAGTTGTAAAGGGTTGAGCATGGAAAACCTATTGGTAATGCTTAAGAAAGGTTGAGGAGATATCAACTAGGGAGGTGAGCTAGGATTGATCCATTTAAATGGCTTTAATTTTCCCATGAGCCTATTTTAATTTTAGTGCTTTGAAGAACTCCTTGGAGGCTTTGTGACCAATTTTGAGCCAATGTAACTAAGAAAAATATATTTATATAACATAGAACAACATTACATAATCAGTGAAGTCCAACAAGATTCTAACCATACATAGTCATAATCCTACCGACTCTTTAGGATCAACAATAAAAAACTAACATATATTGGTTTCATAGGCTATGCATAGTGTAGAAGGCCAAATAGTTTTGAAAACTATTCAACCTTGAGCCAGGTAGCTATCTAAACCAATACTTAACAGACCTATCCTAAGACTTGCAGAGCTTAAAGACTTGTAGATCTCTCTCCTTTCTACTCTGAGCATTTGATGGTAGTAAATGAACCTCAAACTTTTCTAAAATAAATAATTGGGAGAGATTTTCCATCGGTTCAAGAAGTAACTAGTTACAAGTAATTAAAAACCTAGGTTTGTTGGATGATAGCCCCATCTAACTAGGAAAAGTGACAAAAGCAAAGATGTTTTGGTCATGTCACGCCAAAAGGCATTCTACCTAAGGAACATCTAATAAAATCTAAGAGGCCAACAGGCTACCCCCACCACATGTGCTACTTCCTACTTTAATGGGATTCCCTACTTGAATCATGGAGTAATACAAGCACATGCTTCTGTTAGATCAAAACCTTTATAAAAAGCAAACAACATCTCATAGTTGTAAATGGTAGAGAACATGCCCACTCTACTAGCCAAGACAAGACCTTACCATGGTTCACATGGTGTGATATAGCTGGATCACACTCTAGGATTTTCTTTCATAGTTAAATCATCTACGTCACCATATTAAAGGGATAGTGAAAAAACCTTGAAAGGTCCCATCCATGTTTCCTTTTAGGGACTCCCATAAGGGCTTTCAACAGACATGTAAATGTTTATGTCATCTGAATATTCATACCTATGATAAATGTCATGGACATAGTCATCCCACAAGTATGCATGTGTTTCATGAAGATCAAGGATTAATCTTTAAATTTTATTAGGGTGCCTAGGATTTGCGACAAGAAATTCATTGCTTAATATGGTATCAACATCTTCTGTAAGTTTACAAAACTTTCTTTCAAATGTATATCCAATTTTCTTGTTCTCATGGTTATATATACAATCTATTTCATCATACAAGTGATCTATGGTAAATTTGAACAACATATTGGTATCATAAACACCTAATTCTTCATGAATGACAAGAATCTTGAACTAGGGGCTTAAAGTTGTTAGTGCATATTCTTCAAGCCATTGATCTCAAGTTAAATTTTTCCATTGATCATATGGTACATCAATTGGTCTATCATGAACGCTCCTTATAAGTAGATTGGTACTCATACAGATGTATACTTCTCCATAGAAAATTTCCTTTGCTTTGATTAGATGGAACTCTGCAAGTGACAATTATCCTCCAAGTATCTTGATATTTATATGATCCATGTCACAGAATCTAGTCCAACTTCTTCCATCAGCATTAGAAAAGTTCCTGTCAACATTAACTAAGAAATATTTTGACAAAATATTTTTAATAGCAAGCCCAAGAATTTCTTTGATTCAGGTCTCTGAAAGGATAAGAATCCATTCTTTCATTCCTTCTTTTTCTTGCTAAGTAAGATGTTTTAAAACTGTATCGTAATCAAAATTATCAGATCCTTCATCACCCTCAAACATTAAAACATGATTAGTACAAAACTTATGAGAATACTATTTGGATCCTTCTTTGGACATCAAATTAGATAAATAATTAGCACTTCCTTTCTTGTATTGAACATCAAACTCAAAGTTATAAAACCATATTGCCCATCTAGTCATTATCTAGTTTCCAACTTGCTAATTGTGGGGTTTTCTAATGATAGATTCAAATTGTAACAGATATGTCCTTAAGAGGAATTTCTTTGGGAGCAAAAAGATCCTTAGTTTGAACATGCATAGTTTGGCTACTAATAGTTCTTTTTTAGTGGAATGGTGATTCTTTTGATCTGGGCTCCATGTTCCACTGTAGTAACAGTATACTTCTTCTCTATCATCTTTAGTTCTCTCTAAAATTATTATGCCATATGCTTCATCTGAAGCATCTATTTCCAAAATCATTAAACCTCCTCCTAGAAGTTTGAGATTTGGTAGTCCTTTAACTTTTTCCTTCATTCTTTTAATTCCATATGTGATTTCAGTAGTTTATGAGCTTGAGTCTTTTCTTAACCTTTTATGTAGTATTTTCATATCTTTGGCTTGATATTTAAAGAATGGAGAGCAGTACTTCAGAGATCCAAGGAATATTTGTAATTAGGTTTTGTCTTTTATTTCATCTAGAATTATTTCTAAAGATTGGAAAATATGGGGTTGTAATGCAATCATATTTTTCACATATATTAAACCCAAGAAATTCAATCTCTATTTTACCTATCTCCATTTTATCACTTAAAACCAACCCATTTTGGTTACAAAGATCAGAAAATTCTTTCAAATGTATAAGATGACTATTTAAATCTTTTGAAATAACTAATATATCATCAATATAGATAGAAAAATGCTTAGCATGCCCAAATATTCCATCCATCCTTTTTTGAAATTTAGAGGGAGCATTTTTCAGGCCAAAGGGCATAACCTTCCACTCATAATGTCTATCGAAGACTAGCAAGACAAATGCAATTTTATAAGTATCTTTGGGTTCTATTGCAATTTGCCAAAATCCACTTTTCAAATCAAACTTAGAAAAAACACAACATTCCTTCAGTTTATTGATAAAATAATCTTGTTAGGAATTGGATCCCTAACAGGTTTAAGCCAATTATTGAGATTTTTATAATTTATTACCAGTCTCATTTTCCATCCTTTTTATTCTAAGTGTTTATTCACATAGATTGCAAGAGAAGTCCATTCACTATGGATTTTCTATATCAAATCCTTCTACAATAATTCTTTGATCTCTTCTTCTCCTATTTTAACTTGAAAAAGGGAGAAAGGGATAGTGTTAGATTTGATACCTTAGGTATGATCAATGCCAAGTTCTAGATCAAGAGAAATAGTATATTTACACTTATCCCAAAACCTTCTGGGATCATTATCACAAAATCCATTTATCTTTATTATGACAATATTTAGGATATCTTTTTTCTTTTCAAAATCTTATACTGTCTTGTAAATCTTCATCTGCAGTTTTCTGTCTTCTTCTTCATGGGGTCTTGTGGTAATTCTTACAGTTGCATGGGTTTTTCTAGGAATTTGGTGTTCATTACCAAAGAAGCTTAAATACAAGTATTTGCTGTGAATAGTATAAGGCATAAATTGATTCAAGAAGTTCATTCCTAAAATAATATCTATCAACATCCCTAGGATCAAATTTATTTATAGTAGTCCTTGACCCATTGACAACAACAAAATATAATGAAGCATCTTGCCATAGGTACTCTAGGATAGCTCCATGCTTTGCAGTACTCATATTTTCTCCAATATCGATTAAATAATCTCAGGTCAATAAGCCATTGTTTGAATCAATGATGTTTACTGAGATAATGATTTATTTTTGTTTTCCAACATAGAAACATCCTTGGTTAGGAGGAACTTCTTGAGGACTATTTTCTTCTATAGAATCTTTGAAAAAAATTATTAATTCATTAATATCTTGAGAAGCAGATTTTATTTTTGATTTTATAGCTCTAAGGATTTCAACATGAGGCTTTTGGTATTTTATCAATCTCTTTATGCTTGGATTTTTAGGCTTATCTTTTTGTTTTCTATTCCATTTTTATTGTGTATATAACATTGGGTTGTCATGAAATTCGACCTATTGCAATGTTTTGTCCTTAGGGTCACCATGCATGCTACGTAATTGGGTAAGCTCATCTTGATAGATAGGGATGAGATGAAGAGGGAGCTTACAGTTCTGGAGTAGATATTCTAGATGTTGCATTTGAGTTTTTGGATCAAATGTAGACATCATATTACAATAGTAGAGTTCAGTCTCAGAGTTATCAGAAAAAGATAGTTCTTCAAATTGATTTACTTGATTTTCATTTTCACTATAATAAATATCATTTTCAATGGGTATTGAATGGACATCATCATCTGAGTTGAATTTATAAATAATTTACATTTATTCATTAGGAAGTATAGCTCTAATATTTTTCATTTTTTTAGCATACCTTTTCTTATTTGGGAACTTAGGAGCTATATGACCTTCTTGACCATAGATATAACATTTTATAGGTCATTTTCCTGAGATGGTTCTTTTCAGCTTAACATAGTTTTTTCTTTTAAAGAACCTCCTCTTATTCTTGGGCTTGTCTCTAGTTTTCCATTTTTGGGATCTGCTCTTTTCTTTGTGGCATTTACAATGATAATTCTTAGAACCATAATAGCCTGGTGCACTATATCCACTATTTTTATAGATACTATTATTAATGGTTTTCATTTGTCTTTTAAGCAATTTGGCCACATCTTTATCCTTACATTGAATGTAAATATATTCTTCTATAGACTAGATAATTTGACCTAAGATCTTTTTTGCAACTATGGTTTTTTCTCTAGTCTTGGCTTCCTTTTTAGTTGCTATGTAGTCCAATACTCCATCTAAGATTTCACTAGGAAATGCATTAATAAACATGTGTTTAATTTCAATCTTTTGGCTCTATTTTGTTTTTCTTTCTAAAAGAACAAAATCACACTTGAATTTGTCCTAGTATTACATGTTATAAACATTCATCTTGAACAATTTATTATATACAATAGCATCAACATTTACCATGTCTCCAGCATACTCATGGATAACTACTTTAACAAAGTCAGCTATCATGAATCCTACCACAACCCTTTGGTCTTCTGTAAGGGATAACCACCATCCTTTTATGATAGTGTTTAGGTTATCAATTATAAGGTCCATGCATTCTTCCTTAGTCTTCTCAAATACAAGCTGTTGGGATAGAAAAGATGCTTTGGTCATGTCACACCAAAAAGCATACTACCCAGGGAGCATCTAATAAAAGCTAAGAGGCTGCCACCCCCACCACATGTGCTACTTCCCACTTTATTGGGATTCCTTACTCAAATCATGGAGTAATACAAGCACATGCTCTTGTCGAATCAAAATGTTTATAAAAAGTAAACAACATCTTGTAGTTGTAAAGGGTTGAGGAAAGGCCCACTCTACTAGCCAAGATAAGACCTTACCATGGTGTGAATGGTGTGATATAGCTGGATCACACTCTAGGTTTTACCTTCATAGTTAAATCATCTATGTCACCATATTAATGTAATAGTGAACAAACCTTGAAAGGGCCCATCCATGCTTCATACTAGGTACTCCCATAAGGGCTATCAATGGACATGTCAATGCTTATGTCATCCAAATCTTCATACCTATGATAAGTGTCATGGACATAGTCATGCCATGAGTATGCATGTGTTTCATGAAGATCAAGGATTAATATTTCAATTTTATCAGGGTGCCTAGGATTTGCCACAAGAAATTCATTACTTAATATGGTCTTAGTATCTTCTCGAAGTTCACAAAACTTTATTTAAAATGTATATCTAATTTTTTTGTTCTCATGGTTATATATACAATCTTTTAAACATAACTTAAATTCTATTTCATCATACAAGTGATCTCTAGTAAATTTGAACAATATATTAGTATCATAAACACCTAATTCTTCATGAATGACAAGAATATTGAACCACGGGATTAAAGTGGTTGGTATATATTATTCAAGCCATTGATCCCAAATTAACTTTTCCCATTGATCATATGGTACATCAACTGGTCTATCATGAAAGCTCCTTGTAATCAGATTGGTGCTCATACAGATATAGACTTCTCCATAGAAAATTGCCTTTGCTTTGATCAACCTAAACTCTACAAGTGACAATTGTCCTCCAAGTATCCTAATATTTATGTGATCCATGTCATAGAATCTAGTCCAAATTCCTCCATCAGCATCAGGAAAGTTCTTGTAGGCAGTAACTAGGAAATATTTTGACAAAATATTTTCAATAGCAAGCCCAGGAAGTTTTTTGATTCAGGTCTCTATAGGGATAAGAAGCCATTATTTCATTTTTTGTTTTTCTCATTGAGTAAGATTTTTTGAAATAGTATCATAATCAAAATTATCAGATCCTTCATCACCCTGAAACATAAAAACATGATTAGTATAAAACTTATGAGAATACCATTTTGATCCTTCTCTAGACATCAAATCAACTAAATAATTAGCATTTCCTTTCTTGTATTTAACATCAAACTCAAAGTTAGAAAAACATATTGCCCATCTAGTCATTATCTAGTTTCCAACTTGCTGGGTGTGGGGTTTTCTAATGATAGATTCAAACTGTAATAGATATATCCTTAAGAGGAATTTCTTTGGGAGAAAAAATATCCTTAGTTTGAACATGCATAGTTTGGTTACTAATAGTTCTTTTTTAGTGGAATGGTAATTCTTTTGAACTGGATTCCATGTTCCACTGTAGTAATAACATACTTCTTTTCTACCATCTTTAGTTCTCTCCAGAATTATTCTGCCATATGCTTCATCTGAAGCATCTATTTCCAAAATCATTAAACCTTTTCTTGGTAATTTGAGATTTGGTAGTCCTTTAACTTTTTCCTTGATTATACTGATTGCCTGTGTCATTTCATTAGTCCATGGGGTTGAGTATTGTCTTAACCTTTTATGTAGTATTTTCCTATCTTTGCCCTGATCTTTATAGAACGGAGAGCAGTAATTCAAAGATCCAAGGAATCTTTGTAATTAGGTTTTGTATTTTATTTCATCTTAGAATCTTTCTAAAGATTGAAAAATATGGGGTTGTAATGTAATATTATTTTAACATATATTTAACCCAAGAAATTCAATCTCTGTTTTGCATATCTCCATTTTCTTATCACTTAAAACCAACCCATTTTGGTTACAAAGATTAGCAAATTCTTTTAAATGTATAAGATGAATATATAAATCTTTTGAAAAAACTAATATATCATCAATATAGACATCAAAATGCTTAGCATGGCCAAAGATTCCATTCATCCTTTTTTTAAATTCAGAGGGAGCATTTTTTAGGCTGAAAGGCATAACCTTCCACTCATAATGCCTATCTAAGATTGGCAAGACAAATGCAATTTTATAAGTATATTTAGGTTCTACTGCGATTTTACAAAATCCACTTTTCAAATCAAACTTAGAAAAAACACAACATTCCTTCAGCTTGTTGATCATAACAATCTTGTTAGGAATTGGATGCCTGACAGGTATAAGCCAATCATTGTGCTTTTTATAATTTATTACCAGTCTCATTTTCCCTCTTTTTTGTTCTAAGTGTTTGTTAACATAGAATGCAAGAGAAGCCCATTCACTATGGATTTTTTGTATCAAATCCTTTTGAAATAATTCTTTAATCTCTTCTTCTCCTATTTTAAGTTGAGAAGGGGAGAAAGGGATAGTGCTAGATTTGATACCTCGGGTATGATCAATGCCAGGTTTTAGATCAAGAGAAACAATATATTTACACTTATCCCAAAACCTTCTGGGATCATTATCACAAAATCCTTTGATCTTAGTTATGACAGTATTCAGTATATCTTTTTTTCTTTTCAAAATCTTGTATTGTCTTATAAATGTTTATCTGCAGTTTTCTATCCTCGTCTTCATGGCATCTTGTGGAAATTCTTACAGTTGCATGGGTTTTTCTAGTAATTTGGTGTTCATTATCAAAGAATCTTAAAGACAAGTATTTACTGTGAATAGTATAAGGCATAAATTGATTTAGGAAGTTTATTCTTAAATCAATCTCTGTCAACATCTTATCGAACATCCATAATTTTACATATGCCTTAATGCCATTTGCTTTTAAGTAGTACCCTAGGAGAAAATTTATTTATATTTGTCCTTGACCTATTGATAGCAATAAAATATAATGAAGCATCTTGCCACAAGTACTCTAGGATAGCTCCATGCTTAGAAATACTCATATTTACTCTAGTATCGATTAAACAATCTCAGGTCAATAAGCCATTGTTTGAATCAATGATGTTTAATGAGATAATGATTTCTTTTTGTTCTCCAGCATTAAAATATCCTTGGTTAGGAGGAACTTCTTAAGGGTTGTTTTCTTCTATAGAATCTTCAAAAAAATTATTAATTCATTAATATCTTGAGAAGTAGATTCTATTTTTGATTTTATAGCTCTAAGTATTCAACAGGAGGCTTTTGGTATTTTATCAAGCTCTTTGTGCTTGGATTCTTAGGCTTAGCTTTTTGTTTTCTATTCCATTCCTATTGTGCATATAACATTGGGTTGTCATGAAAGTCAATCTATTTCAATGTTTTACCCTTAGGATCACCATGCATGTTACATAATTATGTAATCTCATCTTGATAGATAGGGATGAGATGAAGAGAGAGATTATGGTTCTAGAGTAGATATTCTAGATGTTGCATTCGGGCTTCGGGATCAAATCCAGACATCATATTACAATCGTAGAGTTCAGTCTCATAGTTATCAGAAGAAGATAGTTCTTCAAATTGATTTACTTAATTTTCATTTTCACTTGAAGAAATATCATTTTTAGTGGTATTGAATAGGCATCATCATCTGAGCTGAATTTAGAAATAATTTGCATTTCTTCATTAGGAAGTATAGCTCTAATATTTTTTAGATTTTTAGGATACCTTTTCTTATTTGGGAACTTAGGAGCTATATGACCTTCTTGACCATATATATAACATTTTATAGGTTGTTTTCCTGAGATGGTTCTTTTTGGGTTGACATAAGTTTTTCTTTTAGAGAACCTCCTCTTATACTTGGGCTTGTCCCCAGTTTTCCATTTTTGGGATCTACTCTTTTCTTTGTGACATTTACAATAACAATTATCAAAACCATAATAGCCTCGTTCACTATATCCACTATTTTTTTAGATACTATTATCAATGGTTTTCATTTGTTTTTTTAATAAATTTGGCCACATCTTTATCCTTACATTGATTGTAAAGATATTCTTCTATAGACTGGATAATTTAACCTAAGGTCATATTTGCAATTATGGTTTTTTCTCCAATCCTAGCTTCCTTTTTAGTTGCTATGTAGGCCAATACTCCATTTGAGATTTCACTAGGAAGTGCATTAATAAACATGTGTTTAGTTTTAGTCTTTTGGCTTTGTTTTGTTTTTCTTTCCAAAAGAGCAAAATCACACTTGAATCTATCCCATTATTTCATGTTTTAAATATTCATCTTGAATAATTTATTATATTCAATAGCATCAACATTTACCATGTCTCCAACATACTCACGAATAACTACTTCAACAAAGTCAGCTACCATGGATCCTACCACAACCCTTTGGTCTTTTGTAAGGGATAACCACCATCCTTTTATGCTACCATCTAGGTTAGCAATTATAAGGTCCATGCCTTCCTTCTCAGTCTTCCTAAATACAAGGTGTTGAGTTTTTGCCCATCTGTTGAGCCTTTCAATTAGACTATGGATACTATATCTTATATCATTACCTACTCCACACCAGCCATCAATATTGAGTGAATATGGAAGTATAGGACCCTGAGTTAGATCATTTGGAAGTCTTCCTTAATTTCATTGGATATCCTAATCAAGGGCTTCAACACTAAAAAAATTTACTTGGAGAAAGGTTACTCTAATCCTAGGTGTGACTATAGACAAGTTGGATGACTCAGTATTAGAGGACATATCAGTTAGATTATCAAGCTGGGTATAGAATTATCAATGCCTGATATGTCACCTGATATTAGTCATATGTCTCCTATGGTCTTCTATATTGGATATTGACATTATTTATAGTTTCTTTGCTCATACAGATATAGACTTCTCCATAGAAAATTTCCTTTGCTTTGATTAGCTGGAACTATACAAGTGACAATTGTCCTCCAAGTACCCTGATATTTCTGTGATCCATGTCATAGAATCTAGTGCAACTTCTTCCATCAACATCAAGAAAGTTCTTGTAGGCACTAACTAAGAAATATTTTGACAAAATATTTTCAATAGCAAGCCTAATAAGTTCTTTGATTCAAGTCTCTTTAGGGATAAGAAGCCATTCCTTCATTCTTTCTTTTTCTTGTTGAGTAATTTTTTTTGGAATAGTATCATAATCAAAATTATCAAATCCTTCATCACCCTAAAACATCAAAACATGATTAGTAAAAAACTTATGATAATATTATTTTGATCTTTCTCTAGACATCAAATCAGCTAAACAATTAACAATTCCTTTCTTGTACTAAACATCAAACTCAAAGTTAGAAAACCATATTGCCCATCTAGTCATTATCTAGTTTCCAACTTACTAGGTGTGGGGTTTTCTAATGATAGATTCAAATTGTAATAGATCTATCTTTAAGAGGAATTTATTTGGGAGCAAAAAGACCCTTAGCTTGAACATGCATAGTTTGGTTGCTAATAGTTATTTTTTAGTGGAATGGTAATTCTTTTGAATTGGATTCCATGTTCCATTATAGTAATAGCAGACTTCTTCTCTACCATCTTTAGTTCTCTCCATAAGTATTCTACCATATGCTTCATCTGAAGCATCTGTTTCTAAAATATTTAAACCTTCTTGAGGCAATTTGAGATCTGGTAGTCCTTTAACTTTTTCCATAATTATTTTCATTACCTATGTCATTTCAATAGTCCATGGGCTTGAGTCTTTTCTTAACCTTTTATGTAATATTTTCCTATCTTTGGTCTGATCTTTATAGAATGGAGAGCAGTTTTCAAAGATCCAAGGAATCTCTGTATTTAGGTTTTGTCTTTTATTTCATCTAATAATCTTTCTAAAGATTGAAAAATATAGGGTTGTAATGCAATCTTATTTTGACATATATTTAACCCAATAAATTTAATCTCTATTTTACCTATCTCCATTTTCTTATCACTTAAAACCACCATTTTGTTTACAAAGATCAGCAAATTCTTTCAAATGTATAAGATGACTATTTAAATCTTTTGAAATAACTAATATATCATCAAAATAGATAGAAAATTGCTTAGCATGGCCAAATATTCCATCCATCTTTTTTTTGAAATTTAGAGGGAGCATTTTTTAGGTTGAAAGGAATAACCATCCACCCATAATGCCTATCTAAGACTGACAAGACAAATGCAGTTTTATAAGTATCTTTAGGTTCTATTGCAATTTTCTAAAATCCACTTCTCAAATCAAACTTAGAAAAAACACAACATTCCTTCAGTGTATTGATAAGAACAATCTTGTTAGGAATTGGATGCCTGACAGGTATAAGCCAATCACTGAGATTTTTATAATTTATTACTAGTCTTATTTTCCCTCTTTTTTACTTAAGTGTTTATTCACATAGAATGCATGAGAAGCCCATTCACTATGGTTTTTCTATATCAAATCCTTTTGTAATAATTCTTTGATCTCTTCTTTTCTTATTTTAACTTGAGAAGGGGAGAAAGGGATAGTGTTAGATTTGATACCTCAGGTATGATCAATCCCAGGTTTTAGATCAAGAGAAATAGTATATTTACACTTATCCCAAAACCTTCTATGATCATTATCACAAAATCCTTTGATCTTTGTTATGATAGTATCTAGGATATCTTTTATCTTTTCAAAATCTTGTACTATCCTGTAAATCTTCATCTATAGTTTTTTATCTTCTTCTTCATGGGGTCTTGTGGCAATTATTATAGTTGCATGGGTTTTTGTATGAATTTGGTGTTCATTACTTAAGATGATTAAAGATAAGTATTTTTTGTGAATAGTATAAGGCATAAATTGATTCAAGAAGTTCATTCCTAAAATAATATATGTCAACATCTTATCTAACATCCATAATTTTACATATGCCTTAATGCCATTTGCTTCAAGTAGCATCCTAGGAGCAACTTTATTTATATTAGTCCTTAATGCATTGACAGCAAAAAAATCTAATGAAGCATATTACCACAGGTACTCTAGGATAGTTCCATGCTTTGCGATACTCATATTTGCTCCAAGATTGATTAAATAATTTTGGGTCAATAAGCCATTGTTTGATTCAATGATGTTTATTGAGACAATGATTTCTTTTTGTTCTGCAGCATAGAAACATCCTTGGTTATGAAGAAATTTTTCAGGGCTATTTTATTCTATAGAATCTTTAAAAAAAATTATTAATTCATTAATATCTTGGAAAGCAGATTTTGTTTTTGATTTTATAGCTTTGAGGATTTCCACAAGATGCTTTTGGTATTTTATCAGGCTCTTTGTGCTTGGATTCTTAGGCTTAGCTTTTTGTTTTCTATTCCATTCATGTTGTGCATATAACATTGGGTTGTCATGAAAGTCAACATATTGCAATTTTTTGCCCTTAGGGTCACCATGCATGCTACATAATTGGATAAGCTCAACTTGATAGATAGGGATGAGATGAAGAGGGAGCTTATGGTTATGGAGTAGATATTCTAAATGTTGCATTCAAGATTTGGGATCAAATCTAGACAACATATTACAATAGTAGAGTTCAATCTCAAAGTTATCAGAAGAAGATAGTTCTTCAAGTTTATTTACTTGATTTTCATTTTCACTTTTAGTGGGTATTGAATAGACATCATCCTTTGAGCTAAATTTAGAAATAACTTGAATTTCTTCATTAGGAAGTATAGCTCTAATCTTTTTCATATTTTTAAGGATACTTTTTCTTATTTGGGCACATAGGTGCCATATGACCTTCTTGACCATAGATATAACATTTTATAGGTCATTTTCCTAAGATGGTTCTTTTTGGCTTAGCATAAGTTTTTCTTTTAGAGAACCTCCTCTTATACTTAGGCTTGTCTCTAGTTTTCCATTTTTGGGATCTGCTCTTTTCTTTATGACATTTACAATGAGAATTCTCAGAACCATAATAGCCTGGTGCATTATATCCACTATTTTTTTAGATACTATTATCAATGGTTTTCATTTGTTTTTTAAGCAATTTGGCTACAACTTTATCCTTACATTAATTGTAAAGATATTCTTCTACAGATTAGATAATTTGACCTAAGGTCATTTTTACAAATGTGGCTTTTTCTCCAATCTTGGCTTCTTTTTTAGTTGCTTTTTAAGTCAATACTCCATCTAAGACTTCACTAGGAAGTGCATTAATAAACATGTGTTTAGTTTTAGTCTTTTGGATCTATTTTGTTTTTCTTACCAAAAGCACAAATTCACACTTGAATCTATCCCAGTATTTCATGTTATTAAGCTTCATCCTAAATAATTTATTGTATTCAATAGCATCAAAATTTATCATGTATCAAACATACTCACAGATAAATGCTTCCACAAAGTTAGCTACCATGGATCCTACCACAACCCTTTGGTCTTTTGTAAGGGATAACCACCATCCTTTTATGCTACCATATAGGTTATAAATTATAAGGTCCATACCTTCTTCCTCAGTCTTCCTAAATACAAGTTGTTGATTTTTTGCCCATATGTTGAACCCTTCAATTAAACTCTAGATTCTATATCATATATCTTTACCTACTCCACACCAACCATCAATATTTAGTGAATATAGAAGTATAGGAACCTGAGTTAGATCATCTGGTTGTCTTCCTTTTCATTAGATATCCTGATCAAGGGTTGTAACACTGTCAAAATTTCCTTGGAGAAAGGTTGCTCTAATACTAGATGTGACTATAGACAATCTGGATGACTCAGTGTTGGAGGACATATCAGTCAGATTCTCAAGATCGATATAGACTTATGAATGCATGATATGTCACTTGATATTAGTCATATGTCTCATGAGGTCTTTTGTACCAGATATTGACATTAGTTATAGTTTTTTTACTGATACAGATATAGAATTCTCCATAGAAAATTGCCTTTGCTTTGATCAACCAGAACTCTACAAGTGACAATTGTCCTCCAAGTATCCTGATATTTATGTGATCCATCTCACAACAGCTAGACCAACTTCTTCTATCAACATCAAGAAAGATCTTGTAGGCATTAACTAAGAAATATTTTGACAAAATCTTTTCAATAGAAAGCCCAAGAAGTTCTTTGATTCAGGTCTCTGTAGGGATAAGAAGCCATTCTTTCATTCTTTATTTTTCTTGTTGAGTAAAATTTTTTGGAATAGTATCGTAATCAAAATTATTAGATCCTTCATCACCCTGAAACATCAAAACATGATTAGTAAATAACTTATGAGAATACCTTTTTGATCCTTCTCTAGACATCAAATCAACTAAATAATTAGCAGTTCCTTTCTTGTATTCAACATCCAACTCAAAGTTAGAAAACCATATAGCCCATCTAATCATTATCTAGTTTCCAAATTTTTAGGTGTGGGGTTTTCTAATGATAGATTCAAATTGTACCAGATCTATCTTTAATAGGAATTTCTTTGGGAGAAAAAAGATCCTTAGTTTGAACATGCATAGTTTGGCTGTTAATAGTTCTTTTTTAGTGGAATGGTAATTATTTTGAGCTAGGTTCCATGTTCTACTATATTAATAACATAATTATTCTCTACCATATTTAGTTCTCTTCAAAATTATTCTGCCATATGCTTCATCTGAAGCATCTATTTCAAAAATCATTAAACCTTCTCCTGGCATTTTGAGATTTGGTAGTCCTTTAACTTTTTCCTTGATTCTTTTGATTGCCTATGTCATTTCAGTAGTCCACGGGCTTGAGTATTTTCTTAACCTTTTCTATAGTATTTTTCTATCTTTTCTCTAATCTTTATAGAACAGAGAGTAGTAATTTAGAGTTCCAAAGAATCTCTGTAATTGGGTTTTGTCTTTTATTTCATCTGAGAATCTTTCTAAAGATTTCAAAATATGGGGTTGTAATGCAATATTTTTTTACATATATTTAACCCAAAAAATTCAATCTCTATTTTGTCTATCTCCATTTTCTTATCACTTAAAACCAACCCATTCTAGTTACAAAGATCATCAAATCATTTCAAATGTATAAGATGACTTTAAATCTTTTGAAAGAACTAATATATCATCAATATAAATATAAAATGCTTAGCATGGCCAAAGATTTCATCCATCCTTTTTTGAAATTTAGAGGGATCATTTTTTAGGCTAAAAGGTGTAACCTTCCACTCATAATGCCTATCTAAGACTGGCAAGACAAATGTAGTTTTATAAGTATCTTTAGGTTCTACTATAATTTGCCAAAATCCACTTTTCAAATCAAACTTAGAAAAAACACAAAATTACTTTATCTTGTTGATCAGAATAGTCTTGTTAAGATTTGGATGCCTAATAGGTATAAGTCAATAACTGAGCTTTTTATAATTTATTACTAGTCTCAATTTCCCTATTTTTTATTCTAAGTATTTATTCACATAGAATACAGGAGAAGCCCAAATAATTTTGAAAACTATTTGACCCTAAGCTAGGTAGCTATCTAAATCAATACTTAAAAGACCTATCCTAAGACTTACAGAGCTTAAATACTTGTATAGCTCTCTCCTTTATACTCCAAGCATTTGATGGTAGTGAATGAACCCCAAACTCTTCTTAAATAAATAATTGGGAGAGATTTTCCATCAGTTCAAGGAGTAACCAGTTACAAACAATTGGAAACCTAGGTTTATTACATGATAGCCCCATCCAACTAAGCAAAGTGACAAAATCAAAGATGCTTTTCTCATGTCATGGTAAAAGGCCTACTACCCAAGGAATATCTAATAAAATCTAAGAGGCTGACAGGCCACCCCACCACATGTGCTACTTCCCAATTTATTGGGATTCCCTACTCAAATCATGGAGTAATATGAGCACATGCTCATGTTGGATCAAAACCTTTTAAAAAAATAAAATAGCATCTAATAGTTGTTAATGGTAGAAGACAGGCCCACTCTACTAGCTAAGACAAGACCTTACCATGGGTCATATGGTGTGATATAGCTAGATCACACTCCAAGATTTGATTTCATAGATAAATCATTTGTATCACCATATTAAAAGGTCAATGAAAAAACCTTGAAAGGGCCCATCTATGCTTCCTACTAGGGACTCCCATAAGGGCTTTCAATAGACATGTCAATGCTTATGTCATCTGAATCATCATACCTATGATAAGTGTCATGGACATATTCATCCCACAAGTATGCATGTGTTTCATGAAGATCATGGATTAATATTTTAATTTCATCAGGTTACCTAGGATTTTCCACAAGAAATTCATTGCTTAATATCATATCAGTATCTTTTAGAAGTTCACAAAACTTTATTTGAAATGTATATCTAATTTTCTTGTTCTCATGGGTATATATGCAATATTTTAAATATAAATTAAATTCTATTTCATCATATAGGTGAGCTCTAATAAATTTGAACAACATATTAGTATCATAAACACCTAATTCTTCATGAATGACAAGAATCTTGAACCAGGGGCTTAAAGTGGTTGGTGCATATTCTTCAAGCCATTGATCCCAAGTTAGCTTTTCCCATTGATCATATGATACATCAACTGGTCTATCATGAAAGCTCCATATAATTATATTGGTGCTCATATAGATATAGAATTCTCCATAGAAAATTTCCTTTAATTTGATTAGCTAGAACTCTACAAGTGGCAATTGTCCTCCAAGTATCCTGATATTTCTATGATCCATGTCATAGATTCTAGTCCAACTTCTTCCGTCAGCATCAGGAAATTTCCTGTAGGCATTAACTAAGAAATATTTAAAAAAAATATTTTCAATAGAAAGCCTGAGAAGTTCTTTGATTCAGGTCTCTGCAAGGATAAGAAGCCATTCTTTCATTCTTTCTTTTTCTTGCTGAGTAAGATTTTTTGGAACAGTATCGTAATCAAAATTATCAGACCTTCATCACCCTAAAACATCAAAACATGATTAATACAAAACTTATGAGAATACCATTTTGATCCTTCTCTGGACATCAAATTAGTTAAACAATTAGCAGTTCCTTTCTTTGATTGAACATCAAACTCAAAGTTAGAAAACCATATTGCCCATCTAGTCATTATCTGGTTTCCAACTTGTTGGGTGTGGGATTTTCTAATAATATATTCAAACTATAATAGACCTATCCTTAAGAGGAATTTCTTTGGGAGTAAAAAGATCCTTAGTTTGAACATGCATAGTTTGGATGCTAATAGCTCTTTTTTATTGGAATGGTGATTATTTTAAGTTGGGTTCCATGTTCCATTGTAGTAATAACACACTTATTCTCTACCATCTTTAGTTCTCTCTAGAATTATTCCACCATATGCTTCATCTAAAGCATCTATTTCCAAAATCATTAAACCTTTTCCTAGCAGTTTGAGATTTGGTAGTCCTATAACTTTCTCCTTGATTCTTTTTATTGCCTATGTCATTTTAGTAGTCCATGGGCTTGAGTCTTTTCTTAACCTTTTTTGTAGTATTTTCCTATCTTTGGCCTGATCTTTATAGAATGGAGAGCAGTAATTTAAAGATCCAAAGAATCTCTATAATTGGGTTTTGTCTTTTATTTCATTTGGGAATCTTTTTAAAGATTGTAAAATAAGGGGTTGTAATGTTATCTTATTTTGACATATATTTAACCCAATAAATTCAATCTCTATTTTTCCTATCTCCATTTTATTATCACTTAAATCCAACCCATTCTGGTTACAAAGATCAGCAAATTCTTTCAAATGTATAAGATGACTATTTAAATCTTTTGAAAGAACTAATATATCATCAATATAGACAACAAATATGAGTATTACTATGGATTAGATCTACCTGCCTAATAAACTTAGACATAACCTTATGAGGCATTGATAAGAATGGGTGACTAGCTATCAAAACAACTAATATTGCCATGACTCAGTTTTGGAATCCTAGATAAAGAAACTATGGATTTTATTTGGGTTGTATGTAATCTAATTGGAATGAATGTGATTCAAGTAATGGGTTGAATAATGGTGTTTTAGGCCCATAATTTCCATGGAAACAAGTCATTCATTATTAAAACTATTAGGTAACTATGAAATAACATCATCAATTTAATTTGACCACATCTGATATCTTGTATAAATAGGTACAATTTATTTATAATATAAATTCATCTTTAAAAATTAGTGATACTTTAATTTTGTATGTGTCCTTTAAAATTGAATACATTCTATGTATAGGGCATGTTTTCATCATAATTGCACCTGAATATAATGATGAGGGAATAAAACACTTCTTGTCTTATTTTATAGAGGGAAATAATAAATTAACTATATAATTTCCATAAATGAGGAATACCTAGTTTATCTCACCATATCTGTGGTAGTTACATGAACTTAGCTTCAATGATACTTTTGTACAAAACTAAAGCACAGGTTGTTTTAAGACTTTGAGCTAAAAATCTAAATAGGAAGATGATTCACTTCTAAATTTTGGTTAATTCTAAAAATATTAAATTGATCAAATTCCATGTAAATATTCACAAAACATATTTGTGGAATGTTCATGAATCTGAGCATGAAGCAATTATGGAAACACTTAAAAATTGAGTTGATATTGAAGAAACATTAGACTGATTTAGTAAGGTTAGTATTCAATATAAGTTATATTTTGAATTAGAGAGGTTAGTGTTTTTTTAGTATATTTTTCTTTATAATCATTTTATCATCATTTATCTTTTATAAATTATTACTAGCACATTTAATGTAGGTTAGCTGTACTATATGAACTTCCACCTTCACATGGTTGGTGTTGTAAGTAGAGAAGTTTATCTTATTTTAAAAAACTTAAAACATAATACATGTTATGGTTCATGAAATCCTATAGGATGTGTAGATGAATCCCTCATGTAAAATCAATATATTATATTTTGTCTCTACCCATCATGGGTTGTGTGCAAAACCTGCACAAAGTTTACACCATTTTTCCTCTCAGGAATAACAAGTTTCTATTTAGGGACTCATTTATACACATGAAATTTTTGGTTACAAGGGAAAAAAAGAGTGGATGAAGGGTGTTATTTCACTTATATTCACATTTATATGTGATCACAAAGTTGGTTCATCTATTGTATGAGCAATTTAAAAGTTGTGTATTATACTAACCAATTTTTTTTCCTTAAATAATTTTTAGATATGAGAGAATGTGTGCCACCATTTATTCATCATTATTATTTGAATTTAATTATCCAAAGTGTATACACATTATTTTTTTCACTTTTAATACTTTTTGATGTTTTCTCTTGTAGCACCTTATTGAACTTCAATCTCCCTGAGTGCATGCCTTAAATGATACACTTGGTAAGGGGTGGGCAAGCCTTTGAAACTTTGTGAGAGATGTTATTATCTACATCATGATCATATGATTGATATTATTAAGCCAAATTCCTTATATTTTCTATCCATTTATATCCCATGATGTCTCCCTATAATCCTAAAATCCAAAAATATCATTAAAATTTAAATCTAGTAGGACCCTTTAGAAACCTAAATTTTACATTATAACTGTTAAAGGTCTAAAAGAATTCTCAAACATCCTTAAATCACATGTGCACACGTGTGTGTGTGTGTCTATATATATATATAACTTAAAGTGTAAGAAATTATATGTCAATTCCTGAGTTCCACTTATATATAATGCCTATTTCATCTCTTTTTCCACATTATCCTACAACATCAGCCATGGCTGATACCATTTTACACCTTATCTTACTACATCATCCACATAGATAAAATCATATGGTATTAGCCAAGATCAATACAATTTTATCTCATCTAACTCCTCTTAACTACATCAGACCTAGATGATGTCATAAATTTAACCTTTGGGATGGATTAGGGATATTAAACATTATAAATAAAAGTCACCCTTTCATTCCAATAGATGATATACACTCATTTCATTGTGTTTTTTCTCACTATTTTGTCCTAATACATTTACAAGAATTATTGCTTCTAAATTCTTGTATTGAAATAAGTTTGTCTTGCAAAATCCTTGGATATTTTCTAGGAGGTCTTTAGTTGCCTTAGAGTATATTGTCTATCCTTTGGAGTCTTCACAAACAAAATCGTCTATTATAAATCACCCTTGTCCAAGGGAGAGATTGAGACTTGATTGGTCTTTTTCAAGGTAAGTATATTCTAACCCTAGCTCTTACATTTAGTAAGTAGAAGTTGCTTATTACTTAGTAAATGAATTTATAAGTATCATTTTTAAATATTTCTATAAACTTAAAATTAGAGTGGCTAGAGGATTGTATGAACTTTCAATTTATCCATTTTAGGTATCCTAGGCCCCCATTTTCCAACCATGGATACTTAACCATTTTCATATGCTTTCTAATCATTCCTCCTTACTTACATTGTTTGTGTTCAATATTAGACTACTTACAAAATAGATCTCTAGTTAGAGATACATCATTGTGTTATTGGTAAAATTTTTTTGAAACACTTTCCTTTGGCATTGTGCTATGGATGATCCTCTTTTTGGGTTTGTGGATCCATTTGGTCACATATCAAATCATTAAGTATCATTGTGTTCTCTTTACTTAACCTTATAAGAGTCTAAATACTTAGAGATATGATAGTTACAGGTTGATCCTACCCCATTTTAAACATTATGGTGAACCCAAGATTAAATAACTATTGATGTGGGTTTTATGCACACCACAAAAATGTTTACAAGGTAGCCTCTAACATTTTAGGATTAGTGAAAAGATATTCACTTCAAGGTACGAGTTGTGGAGTATTAGGTTTTATAAACTACTTGTTGGTGAAATAGCAGTGTGCGAGGAAGATTATTTACCATAGATGAGTTAGAGATGAGTGAACCTATATCTAATTAAAATGGATGGAAGTATTATGGTTCTAAATAATGTGGATAGGACTTCAAAAGAAACTCAAAAAAGAGGAAGATGTAGGGCAAAAAAGGAGGTTTGTGGACCACACTAGATGAAACATGTCAAGATTATGAAATGAACTTAAGTTAGCTAAGAGATCATAGACAAGTATTTTTTTCAAGATACTTTAGCACACCAATAGTCAAATAGGTTAGGAGTCAAAGGGAACAAAAATATTACATACTTAAACACATGAAATAAAAGGTTGCAACATTTGTAAGACTATAAAGAAAGGTATTTAAACCACCTATAACTTAACATGAATGACTATAAATAAAAATATAACTCATGCAAACTAAATATTAAAAAAATAGAATGATAACAGTTATTACACAATCCATAAGTTGGAGAATAATCAATATTTGCACATCAAGACTAAGATTTCATAACTCCTTCAAAAAAATCTATTAATCTTAAAAACCAAAATTCTTATCCATGTGAAATAAGAGGATATGAGTATAAATGGGCTTTGGATGGAGAAGGCATGATCTCTCAAGTGAAGTCTAAAAATACAATTACAAAAATAGAATGGTATGTTAATCTCATATAAAACATGCATGTAGGACATTGCTCTCTCAGAATAGAATTCATCATCTAAATACACACACACACACACACACACACACACACACACACACACACACACACACACACACACATATACATATATACATACATATATATATATACATATACATATATATATATATATATATATATATATATATATATATATATATATATATATATATATATATATATAGATACATATATATAGATACATATATATACATATATACATATATATGTATATATGTATATGTATATATACATATATATGTATGTATATATATATGTATATATGCATATATATATATGTATCTATGCATATATATATATATATATATATGTTAAATAAATATGGAACTAAAAATTTCATATATGTATATATATACATATATATATATATATATATACATACATATATATGTATATATATATATATATATATATATATATATATATATATATATATATATATATATATATAATAAATATATATGTATATGTATATATACATATATATGTATGTATATATATATGTATATATGCATATATATATATATATATATATATATATATATATATATATATATATATATATATATATATATATATATATATATATATATATATATATATGTTAAATAAATATGGAACTAACAATTTCATCTCAACTAAACCATGTAAGTAAATACGTATAATTAGATGGTGTTGATATGGCACCACTAGAATAATTTACACTATAATAAATATGATGTGGATGGAACCAAAGTTATACCTAGAGCAACTAGATGGTTAACTTGAAATAGCTACTAGAAGTGGGACATAAGCTAGTAAATTTTAAGTGTACACTAGTTTATATTTGTAAGCTAAGTACTTTGAAGTGAGTTTATAATAACCCCTAATATCATAGTTTATTATTTAGCTACCTCCATCTAAAGGAAAAATTCATGAATCTCTTGGACATCGATCTCCGTGGTCTCAAAATTGAACATAGATATTTTGAATAATTAAGGAAGTTTATCCATCAATTTCTTGTGTATATCTAATGCAGATCTAACCCTAGTGTGTATTGACTCAATCCCAATAATCTTATCAATTGAAAAATTATCAGCTACATTAGCTCATCAATGGTATTGTAAGTAGTTCTTTTAATCTCTACTCTAAAACTATCCAATTTTGATTGCATAAGTTTTTAAAAAATGAGTCTAGGCACCAATTGCCCTTATGGAGTGATTATTTGAACAACTCTTAATTGTATTAGGATAAAGATAAAATCCCTCTCCTATTTGGAAAATTATTATACAAAAACCTAAATTTATTGATGCCATTCAAGAATTATATCCCTCTATGTAGAAACATAATTCTACACCCAAGCAAACTCAAATGTTATCATTAAATTGGCATGTGCATAGGCCTTATTTCTTGTGTCCTAGCTTACAAAACCTAATTTTCTATCAATATCCTTTATTTTTTTGAATAGTTGAATAATGTATCCTCATTTGGTTTGTGAAGTGGCCTTAGTAGGCCTTATTGAATTAATGGTATCATATAACTTCCTATCTATCCCCTGTAAATTATCTACTATCTCCTTGGGGGCTTGGATGGTGTTTACCTCTATCTACTTTTACATGACTTGATAAAAATGTCTACACATTTCCTTGATCTCACTCCCCCTATTGCATCCACAAAATTATAAGGATATTCTATAATCCTATTTGGGTCTGAAGGAATTACCTTCCTTATCTTTATTAGAGAGAAGATATCTTCTCTTTATTCCAGCTTTATTTATTGGGCTTCATCCATCACAGTTTTCCTCTTAACTTTTCACAAAGATCTTGTATGCCTATAAAAATATAATTTAACTATGGGATGCTCAGTTATCACCAAGTCTTGTATTACAGTTTCTTGTTCTTATTACAATTTCTTGATCTATGAAGGAATATTTAGGGAAACTTATTTCTCTATTTATTTTGTAGATGATGTTTTCTAACCTAACTATGCTTGTTAAGCTTATTAATTTATCTAATATCCTTGATTAATTAAGAGATATTGCCTTGGAGGTAGCATAAGCTTTAGGGAAGATGTCTCTATTATGAGAAAAGGAGGAACAACCTTCCTCTAACTACTAACTTACTTCTATATGGGTATATTTATAATGTATTTTACCTTCCAATCTACTTTGTGCAACAAAACTATAGGTGTCTCCATATGTGTATCTCAACCAATATGAATCTATATTTATGTAGATGGCCTATGAGGGGTGACTTGTGTATAAAAAATAGAGGTAGACACTACATTTTTAAAATGTACCCCTTGGGTTGAACTAGGGGATTGAGGGTTGGTTTCACTAAAGAAGGAATAGGTTGATGGGGTGCTTATCAGATCTTGCAAATAATCAAGAATGAAAGTATATGAAACCCAGACATTCATAACAGTAGTGGCCATATGATCCATAGTAGTTGGTTGGGCTATGTTGGAAAAAATTGGTAATGTAGCAACCCAAGTATGGGGAAAAACATTGAATTGTGAGTTGGTTATGATCTAAGTATCTGTATTTGATTTCATAAATAAATTCAAGAATAAAATTATTTACCAATACAGAAGATAAACACACCAATAAAAATGGATTGATGATCAATTTAAGTTATTCAAGGAGAAATTCCCAATTAGCATAAAAGTTTTTGTTGTGGACTTTGCTAAAAACTACACACTACAACCATAAAATGAGGTTCAATCATAGTACTAAAATTTAACTCAAGATAGAGTTTTCATTCATATTGAATTCAGACATGCACTTGATATTAAAGAGTATAGTATAAATGTTTTGAGTGAGAACCACTTTACATGAGAGATAATAGACGGTATTATCCAGATTTTATCCAAGGTTGTTTTGAGATATATTATAAAAGCATGAATGTAAAAGAAATCATGTTCAATACACACTAAATTTGGTTAGGAAATTATGTGGGATAGCTTAAGAATTTTTATATGTTTTACTAGTTGATCAAGATGCATAATAAGATTATGGTACAATATTTTTAAGTTTATTTTAGACTATACATGGCAAATAGGAAAATAATGGTGCTAGTGCATGTGTGAAATTAACCCCTTAAAAAGAGCATAATAATTACAAATATGATGGTGATTTGATTAATGTTTTAATTATTTTAGCTTGGTGTAATGAAAAAAAGGGATAAAAAATCCCATGTTCGAATATTCTTTTATTCAATGGATAAATAAAATAATTATAATTCAATGTACGAAGAGTATATTATAATACTTAGATCGAGTGATTTATAATCATTTTGTATCTCAAATTCTAGTTTATGGACTATTTATATGAGGGAAATAACATGATTTTGTTTGGGTTGTATGGAGTCTAAGTGGAATGAATGTGAGTCAAATAATGGTGTTTTAGGCCCATAAAACCCATTGAAACAAGTCATCCATCATTAAAACCACTAGGGAATTATGAAATAACATCAACAATTTAATTTGACCACATCTAAAGTCTTATGCAAATAGGTATTATTTATTTATGATGTAAATTTAGCTTTTAAAATTAGTGATACTTAAATTTTTTCATGTGTCCTTTGAAATTGATTACACTTTAAATATAGGGCATGTTTTCATAATAATTGCACCTGAAGATAATGATGAGGGAATAAACCACTACTTATCTTGTTTTCTAAGGGGAAATAATAAATTAACTATATAATTGTCAAAATGAGGAAGACCTAGTTTATCTCACCATATTTGTGGTAGTTATAGGAACTTGGCTTCAAAGATACTTTTGTACAAAACTAAAGCACAAGTTGTTTTAAGACTTTGAGATGAAAATCTAAATAGGAAGATGTTTCACTACTAAATTTTGGTTAATGCTAAAAATATTAAATTGATCAAATTCCATGGAAATATTCACAAAAAATATTTGTGGAATGTTCATGAATCTGAGCATGAAGTAATTTTGGAAACACTTAAAATTTGAGTTGATATTGAAGATACATTGGACTGACTTGGCAAGGTTAGTATTCAATGCAAGTTATATTTTGAATTAAAAAGGTTAGTGTTTGATTTAGTATATTTTTATTTATAATAATTTTGTCATTGTTTTTTTTTTTTTAAATTATTACTAGCACATTCAATGTGGGTTAGTGGTACCAGATGAACTTCCACCTTCACATGGTCAGTGTTGTAAGTAGAGAAGTTTTTAATCTTAAATAAAAATTAAAACATAATACATGTTTTAGTTCATGAAATCCTATGGGATGTGTTTATGAATCCCACATGTAAATGAAATATCTTATATTTTGTCTCTACCCATCATGATGTGTGTGAAAAAACTGCACAAAGTTTACACCATTTTTCCTCTCAAGAATAACAAGTTTCCATTTAGGGACTCGTTTATACATATGAAATTTTTGGTTATAGGGGCCAAAAAGAGTGAATAAAGGGTGTTATTTCAATTATATTCACATTTATATGTGATCACAAATTTGGTTCATCTATTGAGTGAGTAATTTAAAAGTTGTGCATTATACAAACCAATTTTTTTTCCTTATATAATTTTTAGATATTAGAGAATGTGTGCCACCATTTATTCACCATCATGAGTTGAATTTAGTTAGCCAAAGTGTATACACATAATATTTTTCAATTTCAATACTTATTAATGCTTTCTCTTATAGCACCTTATTGAGCTTCAATCTTCGTGAGTGCACGCCTTAAAGGGCACACCAGGAAAGGGGTGGGCAGGCCTTTAGTGCTTTGTGAGAGATATTATTATCTACATCATGATAATATGATTCCTATTATTATTCCAACTTTATTATATTTTTTATGTATTTATCTCCCATGATGTCTCCCTATAATCCTGAAACATCACTAAAATTTAAATTTAGTACGACCCTTTAGAAACCTAAAATTTACATTATAACTCTTAGAGGTCTAAAACAATTCTATATATATATATATATATATATATATATATATATATATTAAAGTGTAAGAAATTATATGTCAATTCCTAAATTCCACTTATATATAATTCCTATTTCATCTCTTTTTCCACATTATCCTACAATGTCAGCCATGGCCAATACCATTATACATATTATCTTACTACATCATCCACATAGATATAATCATATGGTATTAGTTAAGATCACTACCATTTTATCTCATCTGACTCCTCTTAACTATATCAGACTCAGTTGATGCCATCAATTTAACCTTTGGGATGGATTAGGTCTATTAAAAATTATAAATACAAGTCACCCTTTCATTCCAATAGATGATATACACTCATTTCAATGTGTTTCTGCTCGTTATTTTGTCTTAATACATTTACAAGAATTATTGCTTCTAGAGACTTGTATTGAAGGAAGCTTGTCTTTTGGAAGCCTTGGATTTTTTATAGGAGGTCTTTAGTTGCCTTATATCCTATTATCCATCCTTTAGAGTCTTCACAAACACAACAGTTTATTACAAAGCACCCTTGTCCAAGGGAGATATTAAATCTCGATTGGTCCTCTTCAAGGTAAGAATATTCTAACCCTAGATCTTACATTTAGTAAATAAAAGTTGTATGTTACTTAGTAAATGAATTTGTACGTATCCTTTTTCAATTTTTCTATAAACTTAAACTTAGTGTGGCTAGAGGATTGTTTGAACTTTCCATTTATCCATTTTAGGTATCCTAGGCCTCCATTTGACAACCATGGCTCCTTGACATTTTTATATGATTTTTTATCCTTCCTCCTTACTTACATTTTTTGTGTTCAAAATTAGATTACTTACAACATAGATATCTAGTTAGAGATACTTCATTGTCTTATTGGTATAAAATCTTTGGAACACTTTCCTTTGACATTGTGTTGTGGGTGATCCTCTTTCTAGGTTTGTGGATCCATTTGGTCACATATCAAATCATTAAGTATCATTGGGTTCTCTTTTCTTAACCTTTTCTGAGTCTAAATATTTATAGATATGATCGTTACGAGTTGATTGTACCATATTTCATATATTATTATGAACCCAAGATTAAATAATTATTGATGTAGGTTTTATGCACACCAAATAAAATTTATGAGGTAGCCTCTAAAATTTTAAGATTAGTGAAAAGATATTCACTCCAATGCATGAGTTGTGGAGTATTAGGTTTTATAAAAAACTTGTTAGTGGAATAGTACTATGCGAGTAAGGTTATTTACCACAGATGAGTTGGAGATGAGTGAACCTATATCTAATTAAAATATATGGAAGTAGTATGGTTCTAACTAAGGTGGGTAGGACTTCAAAAGAAACTCAAAAAGGAGGGAGATGTAGGGAAGAAAAGGATTAAGAAATGAACTTAAGTTAGACAAGAGATCATAGACAAGTATTTTTTTCAAGATACTTTAGCACACTAATAATCAAATAGGTTAGGAGTAAAAGGGAACAAAAATATTACATACTTAAACACATGAAATCAAAGGTTACAACATTTTTAAGACTATAAATAAAGGTATTTAGACCACCTATAAAATAACATGAATGACTATAAATAAAATTATAACTCGTACAAAACTAAATATTAAAAACTAGAATGATAACACTTATTACATAATCCACAAGTTGGAGAAGAATCAAGATTTGGACATAAAGACTAAGATTGTAGAACTCCTTAAAATTTTCCTATTAATCTTAAAAACCAAAATTATCATCCATGTGAAATAGGAGGATAAAATTATAAATAGGCTTGGGATAGAGAAGGCATCATCTCTTAAGTGAATTCTAAAAATACAATTACAAAAATAGAATGTTATGTTAATCTCATATAAAACATGCATGTAAAACATTGCTTGCTCTTAATAGAATTATTAATCTAAAAATTGTGTGTGTGTGTGTGTGTGTGTGTTAAATAAATTTGGAACTAACAATTCCATCTCAACTAAACCATGTAAGTAAATATGGCACCATTGGAATAATATACACTATAATAAAGCTGATGTGGATGGAACCAAAGTTATACCTAGAGATAGCCTTGAGATAGGTACTAGAACTGATGATTAGTTTGAAGTAGCTATTAGAAGTGGGACATAAGTTAGTAAAATTTCAGTGTGCACTAGTTTATATTTGGTAAGTTGAGTACTTTGAGGTGGGGTTATAATAACCTTTGCTATTATATTTTCTTATTTAGCTACCTCCATCTGAAGGAAAAATGGATGACTCACTTAGAAATCGATCTCCATGGTCTCAAAATTGAACATATATCTTTTGAATAATTGAGGAAGTTTGTCAATCAATTTATTGTGTATATCTAATGTAGATCTAACCCTAGTGTGTAGTGACTCAATCCAAATAATCTTATCAATTGAAAAATTTATCAGATGCATTATCTCATCTATGGTCCTGTAAGTAGTGCCTTAATCTCTACTCTAAAACTATCCAATGTTTCTTGCAAAAGTTTCTCAAAAATGAGCCTAGGCACCAATTGCCCCTATGGAGTGATTATTTGAACAAATCTTAATTCTATTAGGATAGATATAACTTTCCTCTCCTAGTTGGAAAATTATTGGACCAAATCTTGGGTAAATGCACCAACTTGGGGGACAAAAAAGGGACTACCTGTGAACATGATTTTTCTAAAATTTCAGAAATGTGAACTTTTATAGATAATTAGAGATGGCTACACTCAAAATTTGAAGATGGTATAAAAATATGAATTGTAGCATTTCAAGTCTAGTTTCCAAAAAAAATGTTTTGAAAAATGGTTAAGTATAAATAGGTCAAACATCTAAAATTTGAATAGGACCTCCAATTTTTTAATAAACTTTGAATTGTACCATTCCATGTGACCCACCATTTTTTTACCATCATTTAATATTGTTAGAAACTCTTTGGTGAATATTTATATTAGATATTCCAGTGTGTTACAAACTTTGTTTATATTTTTTTATGAATATTTTTTTATTAATTTTACAATTAATATATCTTGAAAACTGACAAAAAAATGGATAGCCATCCGTATGACCCACCCTAACTACTTCACAAAAAATGAAAATTGATTTTTTTTTAATGTGTGTAAGATTAGGCCTAGTTTGTTACCATATAATATGTTTTACATTTGGATCAATGAAAAAAATAGATAAACATTAATAGGCATGTATGGGTGAGACATGTAGTGGCTTAAAAAAGGTTTTGTTAGAAATAAATATAGTTTGAACCCTTATAGTAGTCCACAAATTATAAAAATCAGACATTTAGAAATATGATAATGTGCTCATCATAATGGTAATAATTTTTTGAATTTTGATGTTGAAATCCATAGCGTATTTGCTGATTGAAGTTAAAATTTGTTGGTTTTTCCTAAAACTATTGATCTCAGCTGTAGATGCACAGTCCCAAACCTTTGGCTCAGAAATACAAGCCATTTTTTGAGCCTAAAGGCTTGGTTTTAAATTTAAATTCAAATAATGCACACATGTTATATAACACAATAAAGAATGCATATGCATTATATAACACATATACATTTCTTTGACATAAAACAAAACAAATAATTTTCATGTTTGTTATGTGGGAAAGGTCCCATTCGCTGTGCATCCTTATAGGGGAAATGTCAAATTTTGTGTTTCTTATAGGGGAAATGTCCCATTAGCTTTGGACAGTCAATTAAGATACCATAACATCGCATTAGAATTTGAAATTTTTATTCATTTCAATATGTCATATTAACTACTTATAACTATGGTTAGGTCTAACACATTATACATTTGAAAATATAATTGATTTTATCATGAGAGGTAATAAAATGTATTTTTTAAATCTATGATCAAAATATAACCTTTAGTGTACCAATCATTGTACATTAGAGTATCAATACTTGACTCTTACTTTTTAAGATGTGATTGGTTACTTTTAATTTTATAGAATAAATGTTGAACAAGTATTAGATATTACATGTTCAACTTCTGGTGCACTTTAATATTTATATACACCAATATGTTTCGTCAATAGAGCATATGTTAATAAAATACTTGTTTGATAATTAAAACATGCAAATCTATTGGGATATTTCCCCTAGTAGGGAAAGGATATACCTTACCACCTTACTTTCCTAAAATCCTACATGTCCTTAAATTGTGTGTTTCTTATTGATATTATCATACTAGCCTAAAATCCTATCTTACCCTTTTGTTGTTTCTTTGATATCTTTGACCAGACACCTTTATTTATAAATTTTGAACTAATTTGTTTAAGTAACAAACCTATTGAATTGAGATATGTAGTATAGATAATATTGTGTAAGTAGAAATAAGAATTGAGCCCTTGGTGTAATAGTACATCTCTTTGATATCTATTTCAAGAATGCTATCTAATGGATCCTAATACCTATGAATTATGCATTGGATTATCCAAAAAGCATTCCTAAAATGTGTTGAATAAAATCCATTAATTTTCCTCTAAGGTCACTTAGTGCATCTAATTCAATAGGTGTATTTTGAAGTCCCAATTGAAAGTCTAACAAGAGTCTTATATTGTTACAATTATTCGAGTTTGATTTCCCTAATGCATTCAAATACATTATTAAAATTGTGCATAAAATTAAGATCTCTTGTGAAAATATGGTTAATCCTCCATTCTATGCACCTCCTTCATCTACCCCTCCATCACACATAGGACAACCATCAACCACTCCATCCATTCCCACGTCATCTAAAGAGTGTGTCTTTGACATGGGACTAGTCCTAGCCACACTATGGATGCAACAATTTCAAGCTCAAAAATAAGCTAGACAACACTTGATGTTTATCAATACTATAGAATTTTATACCTTACTATGTAATTGGGATGGTAAGATATGAAAGTAGGATGATGGACCTACAATGTATGTATATGTTAAATTATTAAATATTTTGGTCAAGTTGGGTACGTGTTTTATTTTGTATAAGATGTGGTTTTGAGCTCAATAAACTTGAAATGGTCACATGTATCCATTAGTGATTATGTGGTTTTAAGATGTCATGCCTATAGTGATGAATGTATAGCTTAGACAATATCTAAATGTACTAGGGACTTTGTTCAAAACCATTAAGGGATGGTGTAGACCTGACATTGACCAAGTATGACATATGTATAAATTACCCCAGCTTAAACTCTATTGAACTTATTCAAGAGACATTAAACCTATATTAATTTCACCTAAATCTAAGACCTACTTCCCCTCAAGGTTGATGTTGAGCAGAGAGACCCAATAATTGTTCATGTGGATGATGAATTTCTCACCTCATAGAGATGGTTGATCAGAATTGAATACTAGTATGCACCCCCTCACTAAAGGTTTCAAGATTATATATATTTTATACATATATCTTCAATCATATTTTTCATATTTAATTGTAATGAAATTAAACCTTATCATTTGGATTGAAAGAAAGTAATACTTGTCTCAAAATTCTTGCTCTGGCTTGGGATTTGAGGTTGAGGCTTATCCATTATTGAATTGTGTTCTCTCCTACATGTAGGAATTAATATGAATGTAAGTTTTAGGATCTCTAGAGGTAATTGAAAGTAGATGGATATAAATAATTTGAATACATACATGTAGAAAACTAATAACATTCAGTGCTTGCTCAATTCATATGGGACCTTAAAGGGCTCTACATGACAATTTTTGTATAGTAATGGCAAGTCAGAGGCTTACACCATGTGAATTATTTACTAAACATGTGTTGATTAGATCGATGTAATTATTTAAACATTATTTACTTCTATGTATGTATGATAAATTTGTGAATAGGCCTTAGTTGGATTGGTTGGATCAGTGATAGAACATGCCTAAGTATCAAAGATGTGCATATTTGACAACTCTAACACTTTTACAACTGTACTAGACCTACACATGTGGAAATATTTGATTGGATTGAGCATCTTGAGGCTCTGAAAAATATGATGCTTCTAAGACAAGTGATAATTAGATATTTAACATAAATATATGTGTGTACAAGATACACATATGCATACAAATCTAATTAGATCAGGTCTCATAGGGATCTAATAGAGTTATTGAATGCTTCTAAGACCTGACACATCTAATAGTGTTGACACTTTTGAGCACATATGAGGTACACATGGTGATATGTAATATGATTTGGCCTCCTGAAGCATTGTCAACTCTGAAACTTCCAATATCTGATGCACTCTGATAGCTTTAACACTTTTAGGTGTATGAGGTACACACGTGGTACAATAAGGTTAAATTATAGGGGAAATTCAATTAAGGAGTCATGGGAGGACAATTTGAACCCCTTCTTGACATAAATACAAGATCATGATATATATATGATTTAAGACAAAATTAATTACGATTGTATCTATCATGAATTGAACCAATTAGTCAATTGGTTCAATTAGGGACATGATTGGGAAAAATTGAGCCCCTAAACCAAATTTATGGCCCAATCGATTGTATAATCTAGATGTAACATGTATGACTTAACTAACCTTAATTTAATCAAAATTGTAAATATGAATGCAAATGTGGCTAACTTCAACCCATTGAACCTAAATTGAAGTCTACGATGTGATTAAAAGGGCAAAATTAGGTCATGTTTCGTGGCATGTTAATCTTAAAGCCTAATTTTATCACTTGAACATATATGTAGTTCCCCTAAACCCTAATTTCATGACATATACCATGTATAAACCTGTTACACTAAACCCATAACCCTAAATCCTAATTATATAACAAACACAACCCTTAAGTTCCTTGATTTTATCACAAATGCATAAATTCATGAATGTGATTAGTGCCAATTAGTGAACCTATTATTCACCTAGTTTTGTAAGGACCTATGATGGGATTTTTGGTAAAATTAGCTCATTTTGTCTTACATATTTAGCCTTATTACATCATTCTTTAGTCTTATTGCTTCATAGTATGATGAACTATTATTCATTGTGCAAATTAGGTGAATGTTCACTTATTGTCATTTCCCTTCTTTCGATAATAACATCTATCACTAGCACACTTGATTCACCCATTAAAAATTCCATTTAATAACATTAAAAAATTAAAAAAATATATCATCATTTATTGAACCATGTTTTAGGGATTCCCTAAATCCTACCACTATCACCTTGATCATTTTTTATAACACTTGTGCCCACATGCACATTGTATCATATATCTAGATTTGGATTGTCTCTATCTTGGTACAAGTAATAAACTCCATAACATATTTAAAGTTGTATCCAAACAATTAATTATATAAATACTTTAACCAAATTATTAATAATCAAGGAATAAGTAACATTACATATTTTTGAAATTTACTTAACTCACTGCCACATATTAGTAAAAGCAACGTAATAAACATGTACGTCAATGAATCTACATATTTATGAATATAAATGAGCTAAAAACAATCCATCATAGATAATATATAGGAAAAATAAATCATGAAGGCTAATACATAAAATAGAGCTTATGCTAGCATGATAGTCCACTGCATGTGTTTTCATATTTCCTATATTTAACATAAAATAACAAATATATAAGTACCAAAAATAATAACTTTACAATATGTTAGGTCTCACATAACTTATTCAATCAAGTTTAAGATTTAAATAAATAAAGTTTATTTAATGTTGATGATGGTAAAAATTTAATATTATTAAACCATTTACCAAAATGTAAATTCTAAGAAGATACTAAATAAAAAACATTGAAACAAAATCAAACAAAAAAAATCAATTGAATACCTGAAAATTTTAAAATTTTCCAAAAATGGAAATAGTAAATCAACTATATGAATTGAAACACATTAGATTCTATATGATCTTATTTATTAGAATCTATAAATGTTCGATAACACAATGAAATGAATGATTAATTAAAACCCATAATATGTTTGATAGAAAAGTTTGTCTAAGCTTCATTGAATTATATATAACCAAAGTATTTCACATTATATTATACCTACAAAAATACATAATTATACATAAATTTGGTCATAACATGTTAATTTAAATTCAAATCATCTATAAAAATTCATTCAATATATGTTTAATATAACATAAAATTGAAAATATATAAAATTAAATATTTTATTAAAAACTGATCTGTAAACTAAAAAATACAAGTGTATTACATTCAAAAATCACTTGTTCATGTTTATGAGATTCTTCAAATTTTCATTTTCTTGTGTTTAATTTGCATAAAGAAAGTAAAATCAGAATTAAAATGAAGATTAGAATGCAATAATAATTAGAGAAAATCAAAGATAACACCAGCAAGTTGATAACGGAGTTCGGCTTCAATAGCCTACATCTCCGGGTCCGCCCAATAGTGAGCACTGTTCTATTAAAATGCTGCAAAAAATGGCTTCAAAACCTTTACAAATCTCCAATTTCACCTTCTTTGATCTTTATATGCCTGCAAATATTTCTCTTAGACTTGAAAACAAAAGCCCAAGGCCGTACAAGGCAAAAACAAGGCTCTAATCCTCTTAATTTTCTTTACACAGTCAGAAATCCATGTCAATACAAGTAAAAATAACTCCCTTTTATAATGTTTTAGCCACTGTGGCTGAAGCGGTCAAGACCTTAGCCTTTTAGGCACCAGGTCTCAAGTTCAAAACTATCTCCTCCATTCTAAGTGCTCAGGCTCTCCTCCCTAGGCACCAAGCATGCAGTTTGAATGCTTTGACTTCTTCCCTCCTTTTTGGTGCCTTGGACTTTGAAATTTTCCTTGGGTGGCATGATAGACATGGCAAGGTGGCGAGGCATGCTTGAAAAATTCAAATAACATGTGATAAATAACACCTAACCAAAAATTTTCCCCCTAATTATTTGCCATGCGTCAAATGGAGATTGGTCCACTTGGCATTCCACAACTGTGCCACGTCATTTTTGACACCAAATTTTTACCTGTTGAACCAAAACTTCAGCAGCCTATAACTTTTGCATACAGTGTCCATTTTTTTAACCGTGAGAAGCGTCAAAAAGCTCTTGACGAGTACTACAATGTGCAAATGATTTGAACTGAATTTGAAGACTTTTGAAAAATAGAACAGTACATGGATCCATTTAGATCATTCCTCCCCACTGGGAACTTTTGGACCTCTGAAAGTTGAAATTAATTGGTAATGAGGTGAGGGTATTTTTCCCTCACATTTTTGACTTCCATTCATCTAGCCTTGCTTGGGTGCATCCCTTTGAGACCAAAATGAAGATATTCAACATTACCTCTTCACAAAGTCTGCATATTCCTGTCAAGTATAGTATCTTCCTGTAATTTTGTTATATATTTAAGAGAAAAATCATCAACAGAAGGAATGGATACACTTTCATCATGATCAATGATCATTGGAGGCTCATACAATTTCAAATTTTCCACATTTACAACTGAATAAATCTGTATGTAAGATGGTAAGTCTAATCAAAAAGCATTTGTGCCAATTTTTTCTATTATCTGAAAAGGACCATATCAGATTGGTTTCAACTTTTTACCTTCACCTGTTAGTCTTTCCTTACTAATGTGAAGCCACACCATATCACCTACAACAAATTGGTGATCAATACGATGTTTGTCATGCCTGGCTTTGTACTTGGCTTGACTTTTCTCCAATTGAGTACAAACAGTCTGATGAATGAGCTGTATTTGTTCAATGAACTTCTTCACTCGAATGGCTTCTTTTGGTTCACCAACATCTATATCCTATCCATAGAAAACATCTAGAGGAGATTTAGGCAAGTATCCATAACAAACTTCAAATGGAGATTTCATAGTAGAAGAATGAAGTGCCCAGTTATATGCATGTTGTATGTAACACAATTGTTCATCCCATAACTTTGGATTTTTATTGATATAACCCCTAAGCAAATGTACCACAGTGCGGTTCACAACCTCTATTTGTCCATTGGTTTGTGGATGAAATGCAGTGCTCTTTTTTAATTTAGTGTCCATTAGTCCCCACAAAGTTGACCAAATCTCCCCAATAAATTGATAATCTCGATCAGAAATAATTGAAGTAGGCAAACCAAAATGAACCCATACATGTTTAAAGAACAAATATGCAGTGCCTTCGCCAGTAATCTTCTTAGTGTAAGGAAAAAAAACACACATTTTGCTAAATCTATCCACAATCACATATAAATAGTCATGTTTTCTTTGTGTCATAGGCAATCCCCCCACAAAATCCATAGAGATACTTTCCCAGGGGCGAGTAGGAACAGTTAGAGGAGTGTAAAGTCCCAATTTCTTGTTACTCGGTTTACTTGTGGCACAAAGAGTACATCCCCTTATATATTTAGCAACATTTTCCTGCATACGAGGCCAATAACAATACATTTTCAAATGTGCAACCATTTTAGCAACTCCAAAATGACTAGAAATAAGATAAGTATGTGCTTCTCTAATCTTGTGCACCCTCTCATTTTGAGGAATACATAGTTCACCCAAATGATACAAAAGATCATTGTGTACATGATAGTCCAATTCTTCTACTTGTCTACTACTCATCAAGTCTTTATAAACATCCTGAAAATCAAGATCATTCACATATTGTTCTTTATAACTTTCATGAGATAAAGAACCATGTTGTAAAAGAATATATGCAACAACCATAGGAGGCCTAGATAGCATATCTGTAACCTTATTCTGAATTCCTTTTTTATACTTGATCACAAGATGACATTGTTGTAAGAAACCCATCCAATGAAAATGTCTAGACTGTTGTAGCTTAGTTTGTGATTGGAGATACTGTAAGGGCTAATGATCTGTATGTATTATTGTTTCTTTTCCCATTAAGTAATGTTTCCATTTTTTAACACTTTGAACCAACGCATACAATTCCTTATCATAAGTTGGATATTTTCTTACTACACTTGTAAAGGTTTTAGAATGATAACAAACTGGTTTCTTACCTTGCATTAAAATAGCTCCCATAGCATACTCACTTGCATCCATCTCAATCTCAAATGGTTGTTGTATATCAAGAAGTGCCAAGACCGGAGCCATACTTATATTTTATTTCAAAGTATCGAAGGCTTTTTGATGTTTGCCTCCCCACTGAAAGACCTGTTTCACACTTGTCAAAGAATGCAAAGGTGATGCAATATATGAAAATTGAGCAATAAACTTCCTCCAAAACTGTACTACACCAAGAAAACTCCTAACCTCAGTTGTGTTAGTGGGTGTAGGCCAATTAACAATAACTGCCACTTTTGCAGGATCAATTTTCAATTTACCATGTCCTACAATGTAACCCAAGTATATCAAAGAGGTCTTGTCAAATTCACATTTTGACATTTTTAGATAAAGTTTTTCCCTTCGTAATGCATCCATGACTTTCTTAATGTGGATCACATGCTCTTCCCATGACTTGCTAAAAATCAATATATCATATAAGTAAACCATAACAAAATCATCAAAGAACTGTCTAAAAACATCATTCATCAACCTCATGAATGTAGCTAGGGCATTACACAACCCGAAAGGCATAACAAGCCATTCAAACAATCCTTGTTTTGTCTTAAAGGTAGTTTTCCATACATCACCTTCATTAATTCTTACTTGATGATATCCACTTCTCAAATCCAGCTTAGTGAAATAAATAACATGTTTTAATTGATCGAACAAATCATTTATACGAGGAAGAGGGTAACGATTCTTAATATTAATTTTGTTTAAAGCACAAAAATCAACACACATTCGCTAAGTGCCATCTTTCTTTGGCACCAAAATAATTGGCAAACCAACAGGAGATGAACTTGGATGAATAACACCTCTATCCAATAGATCCATTACATGTTTCTTGATTTCCTCATTTTCCACCATTGATAACCTGTACATGCCAATGTTAGAGAGAGGAGAATCCTGCAATAGCTAAATTTCATGTTGAACTCCCCTTTTGGGAGGTAAGCCCTTAGGATCCTGAAATACATCATCATAAGTAGAAATGATTTCAACCAATTCATTCTTGTGTCTAGGATCACACTTTTCCAAAGCTTGAGAATATTCTTTTTCCTTAGACTTAATCAACATGAGACAAAAAGTCTTGCTTGAATTAACTAGTCTTTTCATTTGCCCTGTTGTAACCAAGGAAAGACTTGTTCTAATGTGATGTGCTCTTACTATATATTTAATGCCATCCTTAACAAGCAAGTACTTATTCTCCTCTCTATAGAAAATTGATTTTCTATCATAAAGATATGGGCTTCCTAAAACAATCCCACATATGTCCAATGGAACAACATCCAACTCAACCTCATCTACGAACTTGGATGTGATGGCAAACCTTAGCCTACAAGTTTGTGAGACTTGTAGCTTTGCATTGTCACACACCCAACCTAGTGGATAAGGCTTCGGATGGGGATTGGTTTATAAGCCTAGCTTCTTAACAACCTCTTTAGAAATTAAATTTGCTTGTGAACCACTATCAAATAGAGTGTCAATCTTAGTATGCTTTGAAACAAATCTAATGTGGAACAATTCATTTCTTTTCTTATCAACATGCACAAAATTCTGTCTAAAAGAAGATGCATCATTTGATGACTTAGTGCTAGAAACTGAAAGAGAAAAATCATTATGTAAACCCATAGCTGTGATCTTAGTTTCATCACCTGAATATGATCCTAAGTCTTGAACCATAGCATTAGCCTTCTTTTCTTTCTTTTGATACTTCTTAGGCCTTAACTCAGGATGTAATTTCTAACACTTAGACTCATCATGATTTTTCTTGCAATGATTACAAAATGGTTTTCCTTCTTCTTTTTTAATATTATAAGTGGATTTATGTTTACCCTTTCTTGATGAACTTTCCCCTTTGGAATGCTTAACATTAGATTGCTTACTTTTTACTTTAGGAAAAGACTCTTTTGATTGTTTTCCTCTACCCTCTAAATGAGTGGCTTGAATATGTTGTCCCCCAAAAGTAGCAGTCATTTTTCGGACAACATTTGAATTATTTTGGTCTTATAGACCAAAATTGTCTCTTCCATTTCTAAAATAGTCCTAGACATTCAAATTCCTCATTTTCCAAGCTTCTCAGAAAATCTACAAACTTTACAGGTCAAGTTCAATGGGTTTTACATGTTGATTTCTAAAGACTTTGTCTCTACAGACTCTACAGGTAGGTTCATCTATACAGGTTCAAAGGCTTCTACAAGTGGTTTCAATCCAAAGAATTGGTTTTCAACACTTGGTCATTTTCTGGGATTGGTTCAGAACTTTAGTTCAATCAAAAATCTCCATCGGCAAGCATCTGAGTGAAAAAAGAGACTTGAACCATTGAACCATTGAACCACTTTGGTTCAAAGGTTCAATGGGTTCAAGGTTCAACAAGTTCAATGTCTTTGGTAAGAGTTAAGCACTTCATCAAGGTTCAAAGTTCAATCGCTTCAATTGGTTTGTCAGCTTTAAGACACTTGGCCAAATCAAGGTGGCTTGAACCATTGAACCGTTGAACCATTGAACCACTTTGATTCAAAGGATTCAACGGGTTCCAGGTTCAATGGCGGGTTTAACCAAAGGAACAGTTCAATGGCTCGGTTCAACCAAGTGGTTCAACACTTTATTTTACTCAGTGTCTTTTGGTTCAACCAAATATTTCACTCAGTTGGTTCATTCTTTCAGTTCATCCTTTGGTTCAATGTCTACAGGGTCAACAGAAGGTTCAAAGACATTTTTCAAAGCTTTATTTGTACCATTGAAAAAAAACTTGGTTCAACGTCTTGGTTCAACCAAATAATTCAACCACTTGGCTCATTGGACGGTTCATCGACCTTTGGTTCAAAGGGGCTCGGTGTGCTTCATTGAACCATTGAACTGGTTCAATGGATTGGTTCAATCGTTGGGTTCAACGAAATGGTTCAACTATTGGTTCAAAGGTAAGTTCATAATGTCTTGGTTCAATGCTTAGTTCATCGGCTTGTTTCATCCAATTGAACCATCAGCTTGAACCATTTTTGGTTCAACTGATTGGTTCAACATTAAAGTTCAAAGGGGTGGTTCAAGAAAAGAAAGAGACTTCTCAAAGGACAAGTGCCCTTGCGAAGGACACTTAATCAATAAAAGCACCCTTTGAAAGGGTCATTTTTCAAGGAAGCCAAAAGGTAATTCTTTCAAATTTGTTTAAGGCATTTGAAAATTAACTAAGACTTAATTCTTTTAGACTTTTGTCTGAAGGAATTCCTTCGAATAAAAAGTTTGAAAGAATTCTAAGTGGCTATGGGCTTAAAAGATCTGAAGACCAGTCAAAGACTTCGCGGAACAAATTTTTGTGGACTTTTGTTCACAGGAATTTTCCCCTGGCAAATTGTCTGTGGGAATTTTTCGTGAGACAAATGTCTGCAAAAATTACCCACGGGAAAAAGCACCTGGGAATTTTCCCGAAGGATAGTCCACAAGGAACTTTCACAGGAGAAAGCCTAGGGATGTGTCCACATAAACTACCAAGACAAAGAGCTACCGAAGGACCTCGAAGGGCAGGTGCCCTTGCGGGGGATTCTCAGTGGCCAGAGTAAAAGGCTATTTCGACTCGACATAGATCATTTCTCAAGGCCCGAAAGGGCAAGTCCAATCTAGAAGAATACAAAGTCAAAAGCTAAAAGAAGACCAAAGGGATGACACACCCAAAGATGTCAAATTTAGGATAGTGAACTAGTCATTGAAATCACATTGACAGGCATGTAAACGTCAATTTTAAAGACACTGAAATAGCTGTTGATCCTTTGAATTTATAGACCTGAATGCATTCCCAAAATTTAAGACCAAAACTAGTTGAAAGTGAGGAAAGATAGAACAATGGATGAATCCAGGACCTGATTCAATTAACCAAAAAAGGACGAATGATGAAGACAAGATCAGACTGCCAGATGGAAATTGAAAGTTGCAATCTTTCAATTGTGTGGCTTGTTTATCTACATTGAAAAGATCAAATGGGTAAAATGCCCCAAAGTTCTAGCCCATCTTCCTAACAGTTCCCAACGCATCATGATGTATTATTGCTCTCGAGTCCTTGAAGTGGCTATATAAGGGACTTTCTTTCATTGTAAATGGATCTTCTTTTTGACAATTTGAATGAAACTCTGCCTAAACTAAGAGGCATCATTGAGACTTTGTGCTCAGTCTGTTTATCATATTTGGTTACTGGAATAAGAAAGCAAGGGACTTTTTCAAACTTTGTGTTGTGATATCTTTGTTGTTGAGAAATCTATTCTGATGTCTTTTTCCTTGATATTTTTTTTGTTCCATTAATTTAACAAGCAAGATTAGTAAAATTAGTCAGAAAGGTGTCCTAAAGAATCAACTGTGGAGAGACTTTGTGCCCCCATAGCTGCCTCCAGTGTGTTTTCTTTATATTGTTGTGTAAAGGACTTTGAAAAGACTTTGTACCCTTATTGTCCTTCATATATTACTCTTGAGCATTTTAGGTGCAGACTTTGTGCTATGTCTCAATTTGCTAGCTACCATATCCTCAGTTACATTCTGCTTTTATTTCTAGGAGTATTCTTGTGGCTAGCTGAATAGTTGTTCTAAAAGAAGAGGAGTGTTGTCTGTCATTCACTTGAGTTTTTCCCTTGTTTTGTATACATCATCTCTGAAGAAAGAGAGATGGATGGCTTGTCCTATCCTTGAGTATTATTTTCTGTTTATACATATATAAAGCATATCCATAGGGAACCTCCCCTTAATGAGAGGAGAGAGCAGTCTCCTTCTGATGTGATAAACTTACACATTTGGATGACTAATCTTCATACTTTGGTTGATAAGACCTATTTTATTTATCAGTATGCTGATATACAAAATATTCAACCAATAATTTTTAGTGACTCTGTTGGGGCTATACTGTGCAATTTGGAACCTCAAGTTTTAGATTGAAACATCACCTTATCCATTATACAATTTTTGGTGACTCCACTGGGGATATACCCATTATCCATTTATAGCCTATTCATTCACCTCCACACTAACCGAGAAAGAATGCACAGTTTAAAGCCTCAAGCTTCAAACTAAAGTAAGGTCAATTCTTTTCCATTTTTTTTTACAATCTGGCAGATTCAAGGTATACACAAAGCCAAAGGGCTAAAGGTATCGTTGATCCTATTTCTGTGCTGGTACAACAAAGTGATTTTGATCTATTTCCTTCACCATCTCGTCTCCAATGAACTAAGAGCTTCCCTCCTACTAAATCCAGATCTCCATTACCAAACAAAGTATCTACTTCTGTTGTTGATAAAGCTATGCCTATAATTACCCCTTTGAGATTTGTTATCCCTCCTTTTTAGAATCCTATAATGGCAGTTCAAGGCCCCTGTGGTAATGCTTTTGGTCCTCTCAATCTTACTCCTCCTCTACATGAGCTTCCACGCAGTTCTAAGAAGAATTTCCCTAAATTCTATGGTGATGGGAAAGTTCATCCTAATGAACACATTGCAACATTCAGTATAGCTTGTGGAGTAATCAGAGTAGAATTTGAAGATGTAACAGTCATGCTTTTTGTTGAAACACTACAAGGTGCTACTGTAGATTGGTTTTACCATCTACAGGCTCGATCTGTGACTGATTGGAATACTCTTAAAGCTAAGTTTGAAGCCAGATTCAAATATGTAGAAGATGCACATACACTTTTGGCTCAACTTACATAGATGAAAAAAGAGCCATATGAGCCTATGAGAGACTTCATAGCCAAATTTGACAAATTGAGAAATAGAATTCCTGTCATTGCTCGACTTACAGCTGAGAATCTCAAATGCTTTTTCATTAATTCTCAGCTACCTAAAGTAAGTTTCCTCTTGAGACATGCTGGTCAAATAGATCTTGTTGTAGCTCAACTTTTGGCCACTAAAATAGAAGATGATATCATCTTAGCAGGGAAAATAAGAAGAGATCCAAATAGAAATAGAGCTTCATCATCTTCTGAATTTGCATCTACAAGCACCATAGATCCAATGGTGCATAAATTAGCAAATGAGCTCCTTGCCCTCAAAAAGTAAATGGCTTAAGGAATGTCTTCTACTTCTACATACAGAAGGACATTTCCAAATCAGTCATATCAGGGCAATGTTGCCAAGAACCAAGGACAACAAAATCACCTTCCTCCCCCACAAGGAAAACTTGCCCTGAAAGCTCCTCCAACTAATTCAGCAATGGGATACCTTGAAGTAGAATTAGAGTTTTCTTTCTATCCTAAATTAAATCAAGAAAATGATGTTGATATCATTAAATAAAATCAAGAATAATCAGTTAGCGACTCCCACATTGGTTTCCTAAATTACGAGGATGAACTTGGAAGCAAAAGAGAAGTTTCAGATGGATCATATGTAGTGTTTACCTAATCCAAAAACCAATCAGTCTAGCAGGCTGATAAAGAGAAGATAAAAGAGCAACCACAACTAGTAGTCACAATTGTCAAGCATGGAACTAATCTGCCTTTTCAACCAAAAGATTTGATAATCACTCAAAAGGTAAATACATCAATTGTGCCTTCCCCTTCTACTTCTAATTCACAAACCAGCCCACCTCCCATCCCTCCTAAAACTCAGAAAGCTGAAGTACCTTTCTCTATACCTAGCTCAATTCAGCTATTTGACATAATTGATCATGTCAAAAAGACAAAAATATAGATGTCTGAATTTGAATACTTGCAGTCTAATCCAGATCAACTGAATAAGCTGGTTCAATATGTTAAAAATTAGACTATCCCTGTAGGACAAAAGGATAAAAAAATAATTCTTGATTCTCCAAAGAATACACCTATTCCAAATAATCTGGTCATTACTCTTTCAGTTGCTCTTGGAAAAATAGAACCCTTCTATGTTTCCTTGTTAATCAATGGCCACAAGTTGAGTAACTGTATTATAGACTCAAGCACATCTGACAATTTCATGCTTGCTAAAGTTGCTAAGTCTCTTGATCTCACACTGACCAAGACATTTGGGAGATGTTTCTCCATGGAGAACAAGCAAGTACCATTGCTAGGGCAAATCAAAGATGCCAAATTTGTATTCATAGCCTTTCCAGACAAGAGGATTAAAATGACTGTCTTAGTGGCTAACGCCCCAGCATCTTATGGCATTTTTCTTGGATGAAATTTCTACAAGGACATGGGAGGAGAATTAAACATGGATCTATCTGAGGCAAGGATCCCTGTTTAAGGTGTGATGAAGAGATTACTTCTTGAAAAGGAAGCAAAATACGTAGTTACCAAGACATCATCTCTTAAAGCTCAAATCCTTTTTGAATTCGTAGGTATGGGTAACTACTTTCTATATACATATGAAGAAAGATCCTCCATCTCTGATAAAGAAAAGTTTGAAGAAAAGACAGTGTCTGATGAAATTTGGATTCTAGAATTTGACAGTAGTTGTTCCTCTACTGGTTTAGGAGTTGAGATTGTCTTGATATCTCCTCAAGGAGATATGTTTCCTTCATCCTATAAATTACAATTCAGCAACACTAACAATACAGCTGAATATGAATCATTGTTGTTGGGCATGAAGGCTACTCAAGAAAGAGGCATCAAGTTTCTTCATGCCAAAGGGGATGCCAAATTAGTGGTCTGTCAAGTGAGAAATCTATATCAGACCAAGAATGAGAGGTTACGCCACTATCATAACCTGGTTTGGAATCAAATTGAAAGCTTTAATGCTTTCAATATTTTTGCCATTCCCAAAGAGTCTAATGACAGTGCTGATGCACTTGTTGTTTCAAGAACTCTCTTAATTCCTCATTCCGATTTTAAAGAAGACAAATATACCATTGAGCTGGTCTATAGACCAAGTGTTCTTGACAATGTTGATCATTATCAAATATTCAATGATGATCATCAGATCATTGCCTTCTTGGAATGAAAAGACAATTTTGAATAGCTATATTTTAAAGACAGCAAATTTTAGAAGTCTAAATCTGTTTCTGAATCTAGTTCAGATATAAATGAAGATTTCCTACAGCTGAAAGGAAACAAAATTCCCAAAGCCCTAGTTTCTTTTGAGAAGTTGTTTGACAAGCATGATAGATTCATCAAAGAACAACAAACGGATTCAAATTTCTCTCAGAGATTTGACCAAGTAAACCTGACCAACAAAGAAAATCCCAAGATGGTCAACACTGGTAAGTGTTACACCCCTGAAGAAAGATTCAAATTCACCTCTTTGCTTCGTCAATACATTGATGTCTTGGTGTATTCATATGAAGACCTGAAGTCTCTCAGATTTGATAAAATCTACCATCACATTCCTCTCAAGGCTGATTCAATGCCCTACAAGCAAAAATCTAGACAATACAATCTAAAAATTTCAGGTACTATTATGTCTGAGATACAAAAAATGTTAAATGCTAGAATTATCTTCCCAATCCATCATTCTACATGGATTGCAAACATAGTAACTGTAAGGAAGAAAAATGGTGAAATCCACATTTGTGTAGATTTTAGGAATCTAAATCAGTCATCTTTGAAAGACAATTACCCTTTGCCAATCATGGACCAAGTGCTTCAAATAGTAATAGGATCAGAAATGTTATCAATGCTAGATAGCTTCTCAGGTTATAATCAAGTTGAAGTTGGTGAAGCTGACCAACACAAGACTACATTCACCATACCTTGGGGTACATTTGCATATAAAAGAATGCCTTTTGGCTTAATAAATGTTGGTGCTACCTTTCAGATAACTATGGACATGGCTTTCAAAGATGAGATTGGAAAATTCATAGTGGTATATCTTGATGACTTAACTATCTTTTCAAAGTGTTGATATGATCATATACGCCACTTACAACAAGTGCTGGAGCATTGTCGCCTGAATGGTATTTCTTTAAATCTTAAAAAGTTTGTTTTTGGAGTAACAGAAGGGAAACTCCTTGGACACATTGTGTCCAAAGAAGGCATAAATATTGACTCAAATAGAGTCAAATCTATTCAAGAGCTGAATTTGCCTACAAGTAAAAATGTTGTTCACTCTTTCTTCAGAAAAGTGAATTTCTTATGGAGATTCATCCCTGAATTTGATGAGAAGACAAGACATATTGTGAACATGATGAAAGGGAAGACTACCTTCAGTTGGACTAAAGAAGGCAAATCAGCATTTCAAGATATCAAAATTGCTATTGTTCACGCCCCTACCTTGGTTTGTCCAGATTACCACAAATATTTCATCATATATAGCTATGCGTCTAAGCATACTCTTTCAACGATTCTTGTTCAATAAGACAAGGAAGGTATGGAATCTCCTATCTCTTTCATGAGTTTCCCTCTCAAAACCCATGAAATGAAGTATTCAAATATAGAGAAGCATGCCTATGCCTTGGTAAAATTAGTCAAACATTTCTGCTTGTATATTCTGAATTCACATACTACTGCCTTATTTCCTTACACTACAGTCAAGTCTATATTAACTCAGCAGGAGTTTGGCACAAAGAGAGGTAATTGGATCGCAAAGATCCAAGAATTTGATCTGGATATCAAGCTAACAAAGTTGGTCAGAGGTAAAGGCTTTTGCCAATTAATGGCTGACAATAAGCCAGAAGATACACAGCGTGAAGAAGCTGAAGTAGAAGATACGCCAATAGTCCTTTTTTTCTCCACTACCAATGAATGGTACTAAGATATTGCCTATTTTTTTACTTATGGTAAATGTCTTGCTCATTTGTCTTACAAAGAAAGGAGGACTATCAAGTTGAAAGCTACCAATTTTGTCCTTTGGAATAATGGCCTATACAAGAGAAACATAGATGGAGTATTCCTACACTGTGTAGATAAAGAGCAGCAAACCCAGCTCTTGAAATCTTTCTATAATCTGGCTTGTGGAGGACATTTTTTTGCTCCTGTGACTGCTCACAAAATTTTGTGAGCCAGGTATTACTGGCCAACTCTTTTCCAAGATGCACATAACTGGGTGAGAAAATGTGAATTTTGCCAACAATTTGTTGGAAGACCCAAGTTGGCTGCCCTGTCTCTCAAGCCAGTAATCATAGATAAACCTTTCCAGTAATGGGGACTTGATTTTATTGGGACAATAAACCCATCTTCAAGTTTTAGACATGATTATGTCCTTACAGCAATTGATTATTTCACCAAGTGGGTAGAAGCAATCCCAACTAAACATGCTACTTCAGAAGTTGTATGCAACTTTCTCAAAGATAATATCATTTCCAGGTTTGGAGTTCTACTCAAAATTGTTATTGATAATGTAGCTTGTTTCACCTCTCAAGAGATTATGCAATTCTATTTTCATTATGGAATTACACTCTCTCATTCTTCTGATTATTTTCCACAAGGGAATGGATACGCTGAGTCCAATAATAAGAATTTGGTAACTATTATCAAAAAGCTAGCAGATGATAATCAAAGGACATGGCATAAATCATTGTTTGATGCTCTGTGGGTAGACAAGATCACACCAAAAAGGGCAATTGGTATGTCTCCTTTTCAACTTCTTTATGGTATTAATGCTGAGATACCAATCACCTTAAAGTTACTAGCCTTGAAATTGGCAAAGGCCATTGAAGATCAGACATATGAGAGTTATCTTGACAAAAGAATCATGTGCCTAACTCAACTGGAGGAACAAAGAACCATGGTGGTGGACAAAATTGCTAATCATCAAAGTCTGGTAAAGAAACTCTTTGATCAAAAGGCCAAAAATCATGATTTTCAGATTGGGGACCAAGTCCTGCTGTGGGACAAAAGAAGAGAACCAAAGGGGATGCATGGAAAGTTTGACTCCCTTTGGAGAGGCCCATTTATAATTCATTAGCACATTGGTGAAAATAGCTTTCTATTGAAATACCAAGATGGCACACTCTTTTCTCTGCCCCACAATGGGCAGCATCTGAAACACTTCAACTCTTGAAGTATCAGATCATTGTCTCTGTATATATGTATATTTGTACAGTTTTATTTATATTTTGTTTTGTTTGTTTTCATTTTCAATGCCTTTCATTTTTGGGTAGCATGACTCTGAAGCCCAATGGTACACTTGAAGACACTAGAGATTATGAATTCTACTCCTTTCAATTCATTTTGCAATTGATAGAAGTTTCCCAACTGGAGCCAGCTGTTGTCCCCCAAAAGTAGCAGTCATTTTTGGGAAAACATTTGAATTATTTTGGTCTTATAGACCAAAATTGTCTCTTCCATTTCTAAAAATTGTCCTAGACATTTTCCAAGCTTCTCAGAAAATCTACAGACTTTGCCGGTCAAGTTCAATGGGTTTTACATGTTGATTTCTACAGACTTTGTCTCTACAGACTCTACAAGCAGGTTCATTTATACAGGTTCAAAGGCTTCTACAAGTGGTTTCAATCAAAAGAATTTGTTTTCAACACTTGGTCATTTTTTGGGATTGGTTCAGAACTTCAGTTCAATCAAAAATCTCCATCGGCAAGCATCTGAGTAAAAAAAGAGACTTGAACCATTGAACCATTGAACCACTTTGGTTCAAAGGTTCAACAGGTTCAAGGTTCAACAAGTTCAACGTCTTTGGTAAGAGTTAAGCGCTTCATCAAGGTTCAAAGTTCAATTACTTTAATTGGTTTGTCAACTTCAAGACACTTGGCCAAATCAAGGCGGCTTGAACCATTGAACCACTTTGGTTCAAAGGATTCAACGGGTTCAAGGTTCAATGGCAGGTTCAACCAAAGGAACAGTTCAATGGCTCGGTTCAACCAAGCGGTTCAACACTTTATTTCACTTAGTGTCTTTTGGTTCAACCAAATAGTTCACTCAGTTGGTTCATTCTTTCAGTTCATCCTTTGGTTTAACATCTACAGGTTCAAAGACATTTTTCAAAGCTTTGTTTGAACCATTGAACCAAAACTTGGTTCAACGTCTTGGTTCAACTAAATAGTTCAACAACTTGGCTCATTGGATGGTTCATCAGCCTTTGGTTCAAAGGGGCTTGGCGCGCTTCGTTGAACCATTGAACTGGTTCAATGGATTGGTTCAATCATTTGGTTCAACGAAATGGTTCAACTATTGGTTCAAAGGCAAGTTCATAACGTCTTGGTTTAATGCTTAGTTCATCGGCTTGTTTCATCCAATTGAACCATCAACTTGAACCATTTTTGGTTCAACCAATTGGTTCAACGTCAAAGTTCAAAGGGGTGGTTCAAGAAAACAAAGAGACTTCTCGAAGGACAAGTGCCCTTGCAGAGGACACTTAATCAATAAAAGCACCCTTCGAAAGGGTCATTTTTCAAGGAAGCTGAAAGGTAATTCTTTCAAAAAAATTTAAGGCATTTGAAAATTAACTAACACTTAATTCTTTCAGACTTTTGTTCGAAGGAATTCCTTCGAACAAAAAGTATGAAAGAATTCTAAGTGGCTGTGGGCTCAAAAGATCCGAAGACCAATCAAAGACTTCATGAAACAATTTTTTGTAGACTTTTGTTCACGAGAATTTTCCCCGAGCAAATTGTCCACAGGAATTTTCCACGGGACAAATGTCTGTGGAAATTACCCGCGAGAGAAAACACCTGGGAATTTGCTCGAAGGATAGTCCACAGGGAACTTTCATGGGAAAAAGCCCAGGGATTTATTCGCAGAAACTACCAAGACAAAGGGCTACCGAAGGACACCGAAGGGCAGGTGCCCTTGCAGGGGACTCTCGATGGCCAGAGTAAAAGGCTATTCTGACTCGACATAGATCATTTCTCAGGGCCCAAAAGGGCAAGTCCAATATGGAAGAATACAAAGCTAAAAGCTAAAAGAAGACCAAAGGGGTGACGCACCCGAAGACGTCAAATTCAGGATAGTGAACTAGTCATTGAAACCACATTGACGGGCATGTAAACATCAATTTTAAAGACAGTGAAATAGCTGTTGATCCTTTGAATTTATAGACTCAAATGCATTCCCAAAATTCAAGACCAAAACCAGCTAAAAGTGAGGAAAGACAAAACAATGGATGAATCCAGGACCTGATTCAATTAACCAGAAAAGGAGGAATGATATCAGACCGCCAGATGGACATTGAAAGTTGCAATCTTTCAATTGTGTGGCTTGTTTATCTACATTGAAAAGATCAAATGGGTAAAATGCCCCAAAGTTCTAGCCCATCTTCCTAATAGTTCCCAACACATCATGATGTATTATTGTTCCTAAGTCCTTCTTGAAGTGGCTATATAAGGGACTTTCTTTCATTGTAAATGGATCTTCTTTTTGACAATCTAAGCGAAACTCTACCCAAATTGAGAGGCATCATTGAGACTTTGTGCTCAGTCTGTTTATCATATTATGTTATTGGAATAAGAAAGTAAGGGACTTTTTCAGACTTTGTGTTGTGATATCTTTATTGTTGAGGAATCTGTTCTGATGTCTTTTTCCTTGATATATTTTTTGTTTCATTAATTTAACAAGCAAGATTAGTAAAATTAGTCAGGAAGGTGTCCTGAAGAATCAACTATGGAGAGACTTTGTGCCCCCATAGCTGCCTCCAGTGTGTTTTCTTTATATTTCTATGTAAAGGACTTTGAGAAGACTTTGTACCCTCATTGTCCTTCATATATTACTCTTGAGCATTTCAAGTGCAGACTTTGTGATGTGTCTTGATTTGCTAGCTACCATATCCTCAGTTACATTCTGCTTTTATTTCTAGGAGTATTCTTGTGAACGGCTGAATAGTTCTTCTGAAAGAAGAGGAGTGCTATCTGTCGTTCACTTGAGTTTTTCCCTTGTTTTGTATACATCATCTCTGAAGAAAGAGAGATGGATGGCTTGTCCTATCCTTGAGTATTATTTTCTGTTTATACATATATAAAACAAATCCATAAGGAACCTCCCTTTGATGAGAGGAGAGAGAAGTCTCCTTCTGATGTGATAAACTTACACATTTGGATGACTAATCTTCCTACTTTGGCTGATAAGACCTATTTTGTTTATCAGTACACTGATATACAAAATATTCAACCAACAGAACACATAATGCATCTAAATTAGTGGGATTGAACATAAGAATCATATGTCTTAAGTAACTATGCAACCCACCTATATATTTAGCAGTGTTTCTTGTGTGTATAGAGGAACATTCAAAAGTAAAGCTTTTTTCCTAAAATCTTGTGTGTAATCTTGAACACTTTGGCCTTTAACTTGTCTGAAACTTTGCCAATCCATCATGGCTTGTTGCATATAGCCTAAAGGATAAAATTGCTTTCTGAGTTCTTCAATAAATTCATTCCAAGTAGAAATCGAGTTACCTTTTTGAACCTCAACTTCCTTCAACTTACTCTCCCACCAGATGAGAGCTATACCTCCGATATGAAGAGTACCCAAATGAATTTTTGATTCATCCGCTGCAATCTTTTGGACCCTGCAATAAACTTCAATCTGCTTGACCCAATTATCCAACTTTTTGGCATTAACTTCGCCATTAAACATTGGTAATTCAAAATTAATATCCAATTTTAGTGAAAGGAGAGATTCCATAGTTTTTTTACCATCATCCGATGGAGAAGGTTTTTTGGTTTCTTTACCTTTTGATTCTCATGAATCACCTTCTTTTTCATTCTCGGATTTCCTTTATTTGTCACGGTATAGTTCCTCAACCATGCTTATCGTGTCCATGAAAGCTCGACGAGAAGCTTGTTCGGATTCCACCTCTTCTTCGGCCATCCTTGAAGCACGCCTTGAACCAATCTCTAGATTATACTCAACGAGTTTTCCTTCACCCTTTTGGGATTTAGACCTTGTCAACATACACTAGAAATCACTATTAAATCATCCAATTTAATTGATGGAAAAAATATCTCATAATATTCAAATTCAAATTTAAAAAATATTATAGATATGCAAAATAATTATTTAAAATTATAAATAAAATGTGTGATAAAAACTTCTTTTAGAATCAAATCAATCTCTCCAATTCAACAAAGTGAATAGAATATTTTTGGTATTAATCCATTTAAAATTTATGTTTTTAATTATTTAATTAAGGTCAATTACTTAAATTTAATAAAATAAAATATTTTTCTTATTAACGTCGATGATGGAAAAAATATATTATTATCAAATGATTTAATGAAATACAAATTCTTCAAGATACAAAATAATTTTTTTAGGAAGAAGCAAAATGATTATTTTTACAAACAAAAAAAAATTTAACTGAGTACTCAAGATTTTAAATTTTATAATTATGGCAAAGGTAATTAAATTATGTGAATAAAAACACATTGGATATTAGATTATCCTATTTTTTTAAAGTTATAAAATTAAATTTTGACAACATAATGAACCCAATAATTAGTTAAAACCCACAATATGTCTGACAAAAAAATTTGTCTTAACTTCATTACATTTTATATAACTAAACTATTCCACATTATATTATATCTCAAAGCAAGTACATAACCATGCATCTATTTCACTGTCATAATTTTTAAATTATTTAAAAGAAACAATCATTCATTATTATTTATGAAATAACATAATAATTGAAATATTTAATATTAAATATAAATGTATTTTTAAAAAACTATTCTGTTTAATTCATGGAAAAAATACTTAATATAATATTAAATTCAAATTTTAAAAAAATGTAATTATGCAAAATAATTATTTTAAATTAAAAATAAATAAAATATGTAATAAAAAATTCATTTGGAATCAAATCAATCTCTCATATTCAACAAATTGAATTAAATGTTTCTAGTAGAAAAAATAACATAATAATTAAAATATTGAAAAAAACTATTCAGTCGATGGAAACAAATACCTAATATAATATTAAATTAAAATTTTAAAAATTATTACAAAATAGTTATCTAAAATTCATCAAAAAAAAAAAAAAAAAACTTCATTTGAAATCAAATCAATCTCTCATATTCAACAAATCAAATCAAATGTTTTTGATATCAATGCATTTAACAATTTATTTTTTTAGGCATGATCTCCTTGTAAGACAAATTAAAAAACCTTGTTTCTACATAATATACCATCCAACTTGGGATGTATTTGTGAGGTTTTATCTTGTAAATAATTTCATTAACACGCACTGATTACTAGTTTCAACAAAAGAAATGTTCCCAAATTTTGAGTTAGAGAAATGATGTGATACATTTATTGGGATTGATCATACTTAAATTTATTAAAAATATATAAAAAATAATAATAATATTTTAACTAATTTTGAGGTCCTCACTTCTTGGTCGTAATAAGAATAACTAAAATGCAAAAAAAATTGTATCAAACCAAAAAATTGGTCTATGTACATTGAACTATAAAAACTACATAATGATTCAAACCCACAACATCTTTAAAAACTAACGAAATGTCCAAACTATACTATATACATCTTGACCTATAAAAATACACAAGTGGCATATAAAAAACTATCAAAATCACATTTTCAATTTCCACTTTCATAGAAATCAAAATATTGTAACTTATCAAAAGTACACAAATGTCATGTAAAAAAATATCTAAAACCCCATTGATCTTTGTGGGATGTCTGCGGACAACTCGTTATGGTAGAGCTCCCCTATTTAGGGAGATAGTTTAGTTGGTATCTTTATTTAATGGCCTTCTCATTAGGACATCACTATATTTTTAGTCCCATAGATACCACTTGGGATGGTTGGGTGGCACCCTATCCTCATTCAATTGAGCCTTCCATGTGGAGCACCCAACCTCCCAGGGATGATTTCCCCTCTATAATATGCAAACTATTCATGAAGATGTGTACTTTGTTTTTTTGTGTTGATTTTTGAAACATTAAATTACCTTACATTACTAGTATTTTTTTTATAAATGAGCCATATTTTTCCTCAAATTAAGAGTATGGACGTAAATTCTAACTGACCATTTAATGACACACACACACCCACCCACACCCACACCCATATCCACACACACACCCACACCCATACCCACACTGATGCATTCCTCAAAGAAGAAGAAGAAGAAGAAGAAGAAGAAGAAGAAGAAGAAGAAGAAGAAGAAGAAGAAGAAGAAGAAGAAGAAGAAGAAGAAGAAGAAAAAGTAGTTAGAGTCACTTATCCAAAATATTGAATCTTTTTTATATTTTTCATGTAAAACAAAATCAAATTATAACACTTGTCCAATTAATTTGGTAACTAAAAAAATCTAAAGGAGAGAATTCTAGTTGATCAATATAATTCAAATAGATTTATTATCGAACCCTCAAGGCACTGTATTGCATTGAAAAATTTGTGATGTTGAGGAAAAGGCCAATGAAGATGAGGACTTTTATAGTGTATGTATATTCTTTCACAACTCCTCACATTTTTAGTTTTTCCTTTTAATTGGTTTGTTTGAGTTTTATTATGAAAATTTAGGTTATAAAATAAACCCCATCTTTTGAACTTTACAACTTATATTATTTAAAAGAAGATAAATTGCATCTCTAATATTATAAAGGATGAGACCGGTTTAATCCCTAGGGAAATTTTATGGAATAGAACCCCTCAGTCCTTGATGTTAAGTCGAAGACTTGGTCAATAAAAAATAGAAAATGGATATTGAAAAATTAAGATAATCTAAAAATTAAATAATTTATATTAATGAGAAAAATGACTTGAATTGAACTTTATTGCACTATAAATTGAAAAAATAATGTATATTACATTAATACAATTTATTTAATATATTCAATGTTTTAATAAAATTGTAATTAAAAATTTAAGGCTTCTCAATATTTTTTTTAAAATTAAATTGTCAAATAATAATTATGTATATTCTTTAATGATTTTAACACAAACACACATGCGTGTGCACATGCGCACACACACACACACACACACACACACACACACACACACACACACACACACACACACACACACACACACACACACACACACACACACACACACACACACACACACACACACACACACACACACCGCGAATGAATGACCATGCACTAAACCCTTTTTAAAAACATCAAAATAAACACAAGTTAAATATAATCATTAATACATTAGAGGACATGTACTAGAAAGTAAAAACATAAAAGACAATAAGTAAATTTAGTTGTTTTTAAAAAAATATATCTTATTATATCAATAAATATATCAAAATGTCTAATATTATTCATATAAAAAGAAGTGATAAGAGGTCATGTCACAAATTCAACAAATTAGGCTAAGCTTAGGAAAAAACACCAACCAACTAGGCTAAGTTTAGAAGAGATCTATAACATCAAAAAAATCTACTGAGAACTAAGTGGCCATATCAAAAATAATGGTAGAATGGGTTATTTATCATGGGGATAATCCCCCTAGAGCCTAATAGATCAACCCCTCTAGAAACAAGGTACCATATAGATCTAAAATTCTTATGAGCACCTTTCTCTTGAACTTCTACATCTTGGTCTATACAGTGGAGAGAAATGACAAAAGTAATAGAGGAAATGTTTTATTTAGTGGTAGTTTTCTAGTGAACTTGAGATATCCTAGATAGATAACTCCATCTATACTACCTTGAGAGAGGTGGAGAGACCCACCCCTGAGCATGTGGAGAATATGGAGTTAGAAAGTTGTGCCTTCTATCAAGATCGAGGGAGGAGTGAATTAATAGAGTATTTAGAGTTGCAAGGCTTCAACATATCATAATTTGAAGGTGATTATATATTTTCATGTTAATATTAGATAATATAATCTTAAATAAGTCTTGGATATATATAAGATACTAATTTTAGGAGAATATTAATTTGAGATTAAATTTTATGTATTGATAATAATAATTGGATGTGAATTAACTTTAATAAGTTTTATTATCTAGTTTATTAGTTAATTTTATAATTATTTATATTTTATATTCTATATGATTGTTGTTCACATGTATTTAAGTCATATCAAGATGAACTTCATGAGTTGTCACTATCTTAATGATATTTCTTTCCTCATGTATATTTTGTAATAACAATGTGGCAAGGGAACCCAATAAGTATTCATTATTCTAATGATATTTTTTTCGTTGTGTATATTTGGTAATAATTACAAGGAAAAGGAACCCACTTAAATTTCAATCACTATAAACATTTATTTATAGAGGAAGATATAATAAATTTAATCAATGGTGAGATAAATTTAAAATAGATGAATAAAAATCCTACAAAAATAAATAATATAATTGAAATTGTTTGTGAAAACCTTCAACTAACAAACTTTAATTAAATTAGTTATATTTTTAATCTTGAGTAGTATTAGTCTTCAAGATATAGTTATACCCAAAGTCATTTCCATTAACCTTTTTCTTTCATTCCCATGTGTCTTGTAATATATCTAACCATAGTTGGGTTATGCATCAAGTGTTACTCTTCAAATGTGTTTAGTAGTGATATTCTCTATCATACAAGGTTTTGGACATTTTTTTATTGTTTGTATTTATTCTAGTCTTAGTAGTTATGTTAATTTTATTGATTGAGATGGCCTTCTTAAGGTATGCATTGATATGATTATATACCTATATTATCATGCATATATTAGATATCTGAATAAGTATCATTATTTATCCTTGATACATACATATGTTGACTACATTCACCTTAGTTAAATTTGATTTAAGAAACCTATTGTTATTAATTTTTATTATTAGACCTAGGCTAATATTTGTTCCAATAATGTATTACACTTGCCATTGTTTTTACCACATTACGGATTGTACTCTCTCACACACATTGATGTGATATGATTTAAGATGTAGTTCATAGTTTTGATGATTGAGATATATATTTGAATAGTTATGAGCTTATTTATATTTTCTATGATTATTTTACATGATTATATTATTAATGTTTTGTATGGATTATGAACATAATTATTGATGAATATGACTTATCTCCTTATGTTATCTAACTCTATATGAACTAACTATGTGATTTATTTTTAGATTGGATTTATTAGATGATTCATGTGGTTTCAGTGGTGGATTATACTATTGTATTCACATGTGTTATTTATTAAACACTCTAATTACATGTATGTATGCTCGAGTTGTGTGTATTATTGTGCTATAATATGTTAAGCCTAGTATTTACTTAGGGTCTCAAGGTTGTGTTAGTTCTCCTAGGAGTTGAAAGAGAGTAGGTGGTTATGGGGATATTGATGACTCTTCTCCTAAATTATTATATAAGCATTACTTTGGCCCATGTTTAAGTATTAATTAAGGTTGAAACCTTTATATAAGTTATATTATATAATTTGGATCATGCTTTGTTTCATGTACCCTTTGATTATTTAAAATTGAATCACAAAAGAAGAGATTTTGAATATGATGATTGAGAATTTGATTACTATAATTTTATTTATATCTCTTCATAACATAAAGGTATCATGATGTGTTTGGTTTTTTTTTAAGGAAATAAGGATTTATTATGGTGTTCTAATTATATTGTATCGATGATAAGATGAACTGGTAAGTGTTTGCATTATGTCATCAGGGTTGTATTTGGGTCGATGCAGTAAGAGCAAATGTTATATAAATTTACATCCACAATTAATATGAATCTAAATAATGGATTCAATGATATTTGGTAATTATTATACAAATGTTTTATGTGTCACATTTTCCATGTGAATTCTTGAAACCTTGTTCTTGGGTGGAGTAATATAACACCCTTATGTGCTACTCTAATACCAATTCCAAAAATTTATTGTAATTAACTTGATTTAACCTTTGAAAATATATGATCCCATAACTTAACAAACACATCAACATATAATTCTCATTGATACACAAAAAAAATATTAAGCATCCATCAATAATTAATCCTAATGGGTTGAAAAGGATGGATTTATGAGTTAATCTTGGTTTGTCTCAATCACATGCCAGGTATGATCTTGGTATCTATGTGTTATGGGATTTAAATAGATAACTCCTCCCAAGTTACATAAAATCTAAAACAACCCATGCCATTATATTAAAAACACCCTCAATATTATCATTTAATACACCCATGCCCATGCCCTGTACTACATACATATCAAATTCTACTATTTAATATAAGTGGAATTACGGCTATTATAATTAACTCAAAAATTTAGACAGTGATATCAGATATAAAATCCTCATTAAGTTCACAATCACAAATTATATTCTTATATAATCCAATAAATTCAATTTAAACCCTTAATAATTATTCCTAATAATTCAAATTTTTGAATATATATTAATTTATATTCATTAAACCACAACAAGACCACCACAAGTCACATGATATTGTGCACATCATAATTTAAATACTTAACTACATGACCTATGATATATATAATTTTAATCTCATTATATCTTTGATATAATTAATATTCTTGACCACACTATAAAATAACCACACTTCTAATATTCTCCAAAAGGGGCCACATAACCATACTACCATATGTAATAATGTCAAAATGGACCACATTATATTTTATATATGATTTCATAGAGTGGCAAGATCACATAATAACCTTATAACCTTATGCTTCCATGAGAAAATTGTCATTCCTTGAATACAAAATCTCAATTTAATCATGATCACATTTTATAAAATAATTCATAGACTTCATAAGGATTCTTGCATCACATTTGAGGTGATATATGTGGCCAACAAGTCACTGAATACAATGCCTGTGTTTCTAAAACCCTTCAAAAAATCAAATTATTATTATAATAATAATATTATACATGGCCTTCCAAGTAAATATTGTGTACTATTGAATCAATTAATTTAAATTCAACATTGCAACCACATATATCCATGTGTTCTCTACACCTCAAGTGCATGTGTATGTGGTCCACTGTAGATTTTAAATAAAATGAGTCATGGTCCATTTTAACTTTAATGGGTCTACACACACAAAAATTGATGAATATGGGTCATGGGCATGACATAAATAAGGGAGCATTTGATCTTATCATGAAACACATACTCCCCCTAACATATTAAGTGCTAAGATGAATTCATAATAGTAACTTCATTTTTTTAATAGGCCCTCAAATAATTATTAATGCCACAACTATGAACCAATTAAATTTGAATAAAATTTTATTTCCCATATTTTATGTCAATACTAATAACATTAGTGAGGCCACTACAATTAAGTAGAAAGAGGATATTTAGATATATTAATTTCTCTTTTTAAGTCAACATGTTTGTGCATATTGAACTAGTCCAAAATCTTACAAAGAAGGGGACAAATTATGATCCATTGGGATGGTAACACTTATCACCATAATATCTTCATGAAACCATAGATTGCACTGAGTCAAAAGGCTAAAATAATGAAAGGGATTTACTACATTTTTAGTAGTGATGTGATTATGTCAAGTGGTAAAATCTTGTATTTTTTCTCACAGTAATAAATTATAATCACTTGAACCAAAAATCAATGTAGGCAATGCAATCTCAAATCCAACAAAAGAAAATAAATTTTATGAGTAGGAAGTTGAAATGCCATTCAAACCAAAGAGGGAAATTCTTCTCCCCAGATCACTATGAATGAATCATCTTAAGAAGAGTAATGGTCATGAACCAAGCATTTAGGTTTCATATAATATTATATTTAATTGTGATATGATCTACTAAAGGCTATAAAACACATGCCTATGAATGAGATAAGTGTGGCTGACTACATATATTTATTTTCCACACCAAATTTTCAAGAAGAAATCTATGGATAGAATTTAATTATATCATAGATCTAATGCTGAGTGTTTAATCTGACCAAATAAGGATCCAATGGTGAGCATATGATCATTTAGAGATCTAATGATGACTGTCTAATTTGATAGATGAAGATTCAATGGCAAGCATTGATCATGCAATTAGATATCAATGACATGGATTAATTCAAAAAGTCAAAGGATGCTCAGATTAAATGAAAAACTACCAAGTGGCACAAATACATTGACTGAATAGTACAAGATGTACAAAAGGCACATAGAGTTGCCAAGTGACACAATCATGGGAGCTCATTGCAAGGTAAAGACTAGGATACTTTTAAGGAGATAAATGGTGATTATTTGGTCAAAGTTTATAGGGAGCACAAAATGAGGTCAAAGTGTCTGATGTTTAAAATTTACACAATGACCATTGACATTTGAATTTAGAGTCTTATTGCATCAAGTATTAGAGATTTATGTATCATATTGGGGATTTATGCATCATATTGAGCCTTATTGAATCATATGATATCCTAATTACATCATATTGAGACTTATTGCATCATATGATAGCCTAATTGCATCATATGATAGCCTATTATATTGAATATTTATTACATCATAATGAGCATTATTGCATGATATGATAGAATTATTTCAACATTTGATAGTCTTATTGTATCATATTATGAATTTATGCATCATATTATAGTCTTATTGAGTGTTATTGCATCACATTATAGTATTATAATAGAAAAAATGATTGAATATGAGCCTTTTTGCTTGTTTGAATAGTATATGCCTATACTTAAAGGAACGCATATGTGTTCCTTAAAGTAAAAAACAAAAACTCACTTTTCAATGTCTATTTTTATCCCTAATCAATATTATTGTCCCCATAGACATTCCCTATGTACTCTATGTACTTTTTTGGTTGTACTTTTTTTTGGACCCCACATTTGAAGTACTTTCTTGGTTTATTTTGTCAAAATGGGCTTTGATTCATGTTCAGGGAGGAGGAATAAGTTGAATAACAAAACATCGGAGAAATTAGAAGAGTTGAGAAAAAAAACAAGGTATGAATGTAAGTAATTCATTATATACAAGGTGCAAGCGCTAACCCTGATGAGCCAAATGCCTTAGATAATGAGGCAATTGGCAATAATCAATTAAATAATGATGAAATTTATAATAATGAATTGAATTATTATAAAATTCACAATAATGAATTGAATTATTATGAAATTCATAATAATGAATTGAATTATGATGAAATTGACAATAGGAAATTAGATAATGTTGGAAATTCACATTCAAAATTTAAAGTTTTTGATTATGTTGATGAAGAGCCTATGCATGATACTTTACCCACAAACAATGAAGAAAATTTAATGGACTTAAATAATGATGAAATTAACAATGAATAAAATTTAATGGAAACACATAATGAAGAAACAAATAATGAAGAAAATTTTATGGAGACATATAATGATTTTGAAACACCCTCTGAACGGATTCCACTAATAACAACACTTCCAAGGATTGTGCATAGAAAATATAAGTAATTAATTTAAGTTGATGAAAATATTTTGAAACCAATACTTAATAAAATGTTTGACCACTATTCAAGAAGATTGGCTCAAGAAATCTGGGATAGTTTCTTTCATAGATTGGAGTATGATAGTCAAAGATGTCAATTATTTATTTCATTGATGAAATTGCTAAAGATGAGAGGTATAATGTACACATTAGGAATAAGAACATCTAACATAGATAATTAAAATGATGAAATTATTGAAAATCTACATGATACATATCATATTGTACGCCTAAAATCATGCAACAAAGATTTTAATGTTGCCCAATGTATAATGACAACTTGTGCAGTAAGTGCTAAAATAGGGAAAATTTTATTTATTTCAAAAATAAGTCAAAAACTTGATATAAATATAAAAACATTAATGAAAGCAATTGCAAGATGTGAAAGACTTAATAAACCTAATACGAAAGAGCTCGGGTCATTCTCTAGTAGATTTCTACAAAAGAACAAGGCTATAGCCGATGCTTTGAAAGACTTACACAATTTTAGAAAGATAATATAAAAGTTTCACCTAATGCAAGAGATGTAGAGAAAATAATATTTGGTTCTCATAATCATGAACCACATCTGAAAAAAAAAATTGGATATGACTCAATCACAATTATACTCTAAGTTTTTAGAAAAAATATCCACAAATTGTTTTTATTCAAAGATTTTTTGGGATGGAAAAATATTTTTATGTAAAAATAAATTACACACACACCACTTATTGTTGTAAGAAACAAGTTGGATTTTCAATGCACTATGATATTTTTTTCATATTCATTGTACTTTGCATACTACTAACATTTTACAAGAGTGTCACATAGAAGTTCTGCCAAAATCAGCTAGGGAATTTATTTCAAATATTTTTTTTGAAAGACTAGATGGACAATTATTTCATAAGAAAGCATGTTTGGATTGAAATCGTAGCATTTATGATGGATTGCTAAAATTGAAAAAATGTATCTATGAAGAGTGTAGAAGTGCAATTGAATAGCAATTAGTTGGTTTGAGAAAATAAAAATTTGTGACTTATCAAGTAAAAGATGGCAAAGAATATAAAAGGTGTGAGCTTGTTATGAAGGAGATGCCTATTTCAAAATTTATGGTCAAATTCATGGAGAAAATTATTTATGAGTATGCAAGGCACACACATAAGGCTAAATTATTGGATGAACATTTCAAGCTAAGTATGGACACATTCCCACTTGATTATATTATTTTAATAGTTGAACTTGCATAAAATTACACATTCAAACCACAAATGAAAGTTCAATCATAGTATTACAACTCAACATAAATTTCCATATTCGTGCATATAGCATTCATACATGCATTTGATAGTACAGAGGAAGATTGAAAAATATGAATGGATTACCATTTCTATATTAGTGACAATTTATCACATTGTATAGAGTATGTGCGAGGTTATTTTGATAAGTTTTATGGATAGTTGACTCAGAGGAACATTAATTTAAAATGACATTACATTTGGTCAGACAATTGAACATCGCAACTCAAGAATGCATAGATGTTTTATTAGTTGAGCAGGATGCATGTTACCACTTATGTAGAACATATTTAGAGTTTTACTGAGGCTGGCTAAGGAAAAGGTGAGCAAGATGGTGCTAGATCATGTATAAAAATATCCATTTCAAGGGAGAATTTAAAATATGACAATATTGTTAATTTAATTTATTCAAAAATTGTGGTTGACTGGTGTAACGAGAACATATGTCATGGTGGCCAAGTAAATTCTACAATTCATAAACATTTTTTGTTAATGGAGGAAAAAGACTTGGAAAACTATGAGGATTGTATGACTCTAATAGGTTCAAGTGAGCTCTAATCATTTCATAGCTCAAATGAAAGTTCTTAGACTATTCATACGTGATACTTGGAATGCTTTTATTTTGCATGCATGGAATTTGTTTGGAATGAATGTGAGTCACAAGAGTGGGTGGATGACTAAAGTTTTAAACCTTTAATTCCAAACAACACATATTAGGTTCTACCATAATTGTAGCTCATTAACATGACATCCTCACATGACTTTGACCATATATCTGATCTAGTATAACTAGGTAGAAGATTAATCTTTATGTACTATTTATTCTCATAATCTATCTTCATAATGTCATTGGAAATTGTTTTTTATGATGCAGGCCATATTTTTGTAGTTATTGCATATGAGGACAATGAAGGGGGAATAGATTACTACTTATGTCAATGTGTAGATGGAAATAAAAAATTGACTTCCTCGATTGTAGATGGAGAAAACATTGATTATCCCACTGGGTTTGTGGTAGTCATTGGAACTTGTCTTCAATGATATCCTATAAAAAATTCAAATGTATGGTTTTTTGAAGACTTTGAAACTCATAAGAAGATTATACACTATTCAAATTTGGTTCTTGAAATGAATATTCAATTGCAAAAATATCATGGGAGGCTAAGAAACAAGAATCTATGGAAAGTTGGTGAGTCAGACCATGAAGATATTCTTGATATTATCAAGATTAGAGTAGATCTAAGTGGTTCATTAGATTGAAATGTGAAGGTATGTTGACTTGTAAAATGTAGATGTAATCAATTTTACCAAATGTTTTTGATTTTGTACATAGTAAATGCATAAATTTCATCTTTAATTACTTACTAACATTTTTTTATAGGTTAGTGGTGCCAAATCAGCATCCATCTTCTCATGTTATGCCCCATTAGAGATCTTAATCAGTCAATGTTTCATGTGTCAATCAGTTAGGGTTTTAGGCTCAGAGAAATATGCAATGGATACAGCCTCAAAGCCTGAAGAGCCCAAGAACCCAAGATTGCGACATGTGTGGCAATCATGGAGTTTGAGTCTTTGGTGAAAGATTAAATATGAGCCACAAAGATTTCCCCAAAAGCCTGTAAAGCCCATGACATTACACGCGTCAACCATTCGAAAGGAACTATGGACAACTCTGTGAAGACACTATGAATTTATGAAAGCCAACGAATGCTAATGAAGCCTTTGTCAACTCAATTTTGCTCAACATGCTCCTGGAAAATTACATAAATCAAAAGACCAGATCCACAAAACATAGACCCGTTACTCATTAGCAACATGAAAAATGCACTTGAGAATAGTTGAATAAAAACCCATTTTACCAAGTCCTCCTAAACATTAAGATTACATGAAAAAAAATGTTTTAAAATAGGTCTATTTTAGATGAGCAAAGCATTATTAGTCGATGAAGCATAAACACAAGACACGAAATGTAAGGATTAGGGTTAAAGAGCCAATGTACGTATCTATCATTCATAATACTAATATGCAGAAGGGTACTTATTAGGGTCATGTCTAGATTTCATTGTCAATATTATTAGATAGCCACTGGGCAACATCAATGGATATCAATTGGGACAAAAACATGTCATTTAAAATTTCAAAATATCACATCAATGCCTTTTTCAATTTATCACAATAAAACTATCAACGCAAATTTTGATATATTAATTCAACTTTTTGATATATATTTTTGGCAATGGCCTTTCAATTTAATTTATAGTTGATTTTTTCTTAAATATTATTTTAATAAAAAACAAATAAATAAACATATATAGTTTTAGAAAATTATAGTTTGATATTTAGAACAATAAAATATTACTCTACAAATTTATATTACAAATTAAGATAATTAAACACAAATTTATATTACAAATTAAGATAATTAAACACAAATTTCTATAATATTAGTTGAAATGAATATAAAATCATATTAATTCATTGTAATTAATATCGTTAAAAGTTTAATTAATATTAGAAAATAAAGGCAACATAAATGTTGATCTAATTTAAATTGTAATAATAAGTAACACAATATTGCATTTGTATTGTCAAGTTCAAATTGTAATAACAAGTAACACACTCAGAACTCATAGGATACCTTACACACTATCTTGAAGCAAACTCCTTCATTTATTGGTATTCTCAATGTGCACACTGTGGATAAGCTAGGATATCATTGAATAGTTGTAACTGCAAAGATGGTTGATATTTTTTACTGACATCAAACAAGAAACAAGATCTTCTAAATTCACAATGGTTTGAGCTATAGAGATGTTTGACTAAATTTGACTTTCCTGATCCACCAAGTCCCATAATCCCTACAACCATGGTAGATTCAGTCCATTTGCTTTGATTCAAAATCTCTTTTTCTTCTTAATGGATTTTTCATTATTTGAAAAGACGTTACTTTCCCTATATCTTGCAATGCCTTCTCAAATAGGGGCAAAATGTAGACACTTATTTTTTACCACTTACGTGTCTAAATGAAATTCAGATTGAATTCTACCAAACAATGCAAATTAAGTCTAGAAATCATAATTAGTCCTAATTTCATGATGCAAAAAAATAAGCCAATCTTTCGAAGGCCATAACTTTTGACCTTTAGCTCCATTTGAGCTCTTCCACATGCCAAAATGACCATCTTGAAAAGTTTGTTACTGTTCTAAGATGCTCTATCTACTTAGATTTGTTTTTGATATTTTTTAGATGTCATATGTGATCATCTGAGGGTTCAAAATTACTGTTTAATGATTCTTATGAGAATTTTCTATTTTTAAAAATTGTATATTTTTAGGACTAAACGTCAACTTTAGTTTAATTTTGTCCCATAAGTTAATTTTAGTGTTTAGTTTATTTCAAAATATTTTTAGAGCTACTTGTGCTGTGAAACTTACTAAAAATAGTAGCTGCTAAAAATAGAATTTTTTTTTAGATTTTAGTTTTGTTTTGAATTTTTGTATGTCAAATCTAATTTTGAGTTGAGGATTATTTAAGCATGGTTTGGATTGTAATTATTTCAAGTCATTCAATATGAATCAATATAATTTATTATTTTCAAAAGCCTATTGATAATTTATTATCTTGATAATTTTCAAGTTTATTATCTAATATCATAACAAGTTTGAATCTTAGAGGAGTGAGATATGGTGAGAAGATGAAGAGATATTGTAAAAATGAATTAGAGTATACAAGAGTTGTAGAGGCAAGTGGAATAATTGATTGAGATTATCACCAATAAGAGAAGAAGGCAAGGTGGTGATGAAGAGGACAAAAATCTTGATGAAGAAGTTTAGCAAGAAGAAGAATAATAAAAATAGCCACCATCGATAGAAGAGAGGATGGTTCAGGTTTTATAAGGAAAAAATGAAGAAATCAAGGTTCATGTTCCAAATTATGGAGGCAATTTAAAACCAGAGGAGTTGATAGATTGGATTAATAAAATTAAGAAGTTCTTCGAGTGGAAGACTATGAGAGAAGATAAGAAGGTCAAGTTTGCATGCATGAAATTGAAAAGTCATGCAATGATTTAGTAGGATCACCTATAGAAAGAGATAAAAAAAGGTAAATAGAAGATTAATACATGGAAAAAGATGGAGAAGAATATGAGGAAGAATTTTTTTATTCTATGGATTATACACAAACCCTATACAAAAGATTTCAGAATTTGAGGCAAAAAGATCACAATATACAAGAGTATACAGATGAGTTTTAAAATCTTTCCATATGAGTAGAGCATGATGAAATAGAAGAGAAAATGGTTGTAAGGTATGTAAATGATATAAAATTTACTATTCAAAATGAATTAAGCATGCATAGAATATTTTTCATAGAGGAGGCTTATCAATTAGCTTTGAAGGTAGAAGAAAAATAAAAAAGACAAAATTTTAGAAGAATGTCTCTTGGTCCAAGAAGAGGTAGATCCCCTCCAAATAGGGGATGAGGTGGGTTTAATACCACCAAAGGTGGGTCTAATACCAATAGAAATGAATCATCACATGGTACAAAAAAGCAAGATGATAATAGGCAAGGGTTTCAATACCAACAAAGAGGAAGAAGGTTTTAGAGAGGATGAGTTTACGATGGTGCTAGAGGATGGTTTTTGAATCAACATAGATTTTTTATTTATTATAGATGTGGAGAAGAAGGACACAGAGCATTTGAATGTTTATACTATCAAGATCAATAAAGGAGGTAAGATGATCACCCAAGAGTAAATCTAGTTGAGGTTGAGATAGAAGAGCAAAATATTGAAGTTGTACTAGCAGATGTTAGAGAGGATCTCATGATGAGAAGAACAATAATCATTATAAGGAAGGAACAAGTGCATAATAAAGAAGGTGGTGATGCATGGCTGTGATCAAATATTTTTTGAACAAGATATACTTCGGGTGGAAAGGTATGTAAAGTAATTATAGATGGTGGTAGTTGTGAAAATATGGTTTGTAAAGAAATGATAGATACATTAAATTTGCAATTTGAAAAGCATCCTAATCCTTATCATATTTCATGATTTAAGAGAGGGAATGAAGTTACAATAGATAAAAAGTGTTTAATCAATGTTTCTATAGGAAAATTTTATAATGATGAAATATGGTGTGATGTTATTTTGATAGATGCATGCCATGTGTTAATGAGAAGATCATGGTAGTTTGACAAGAAAGTAATTCATGATGGAGCAAAGAACATTTACACTTTTTGAAAAGGTGGTACAAAGGTAGTTTTGTTACCTCTTAAAGAGGAAGAGAAGGCAGAAAGTATGCTCTCTACTAAAAAAAAACCAAACTATGAAGGTGGCAGGTTGTTATGTATTAGTGGTAAAGAATGAAGAAACAAAAATGGTGCCAATACCAATAGAAGTAGTAAGAATGTTAAAATAATATGTATATGTTATGTCTAATGAGTTACTGAATGGTTTACCACCAAAGATAGATACTTAACATTTCTAACTCTAAAGAAACCAAAGAAGGTGATAAGGGAGAGTATGAGCCCATGTGAAAAATAAACATTTCTAACTCTAAAGAAAGATGGAGGATGGAGAATGTGTGTGGATAGTAGAATAATTTAAAAAATTATAATCAAGTACAGGTTTCCTATACCTCATCTAGATGATATGATGGATGTGCTTGTAAGAGCAAAATATTTCACCAGGATTGATCTAAGGAGTGGTTATTATCATATTAAAACTCATAAATGAGATTAGTGAAAAACTACATTCAAGACTAGGGATTGATTACACGAGTGGATGGTGATGCCATTTGGATTATCTAATACACATAGCACATTTATGAGGGTGATGAATATAGTGCTACCAGAATATATTGGTAAGTTTGTAGTTGTTTATTTTGATATTCAATAAGACTAAATAATAGCACTTAAAACATTTAATAATGGTACTATATTTGTTACGAAAGGAGAAGTTGTATGCAAATTTGAAGAAGTGCAAGTTTATGCAGAATAGTTTGGTATTTTTGAGATTTATAGTTTTAGTAGATGGAGAAAGAATGGATGAAGAAAAGATAAAGGCAATTATTTAGTGGACTATTCCAAAAAACATTACAAAGTTAAGGAGTTTCCATGGTTTAAAATTTTTTTATAGAAAATTTATTAAAAATTTAAGTAGTATTATGGAACCAATAATAGATTTCATGAGAGGAAAGAAATTTTCATGGAATAGAGCAGCCATTGAAATTTTGAAGAAGAAGATTATAGTAGAACAAATTTTTGTATTATCAGATTTTAACAAAGTGTTTGAGGTTGACTGTGATGCTTCATTTGTGGGAATTGGTGTTGTGTCGAGTCAAGAAGGAAAACCAATAACATATTTTAGTGAAAAATTGAATGAGGTAAGAACAAAGTATTCTACCTATGATGTTGAGCTTTATGCAATTATACAAGCATTAAGATATTAGAGGCATTATTTAGTGCCTAATAAGTTTATCCTATTTATAGATCATGAGGCTTTGAATTATGTGAATACACAAAAGAAGTTGAATAGTAGGCATGTAAAGTGGATATCTTTCTTGTAGGTGTATAATTTTGTATTGAAACATAAATCATGAAAATAGAATCATGTAGCTGATGCATTGACCAGGAGGGTAACATTATTAACTACTATGATGAGTGAAGTAGTTAGATTTGAAGATATCAAAAAATTATATGATAGTGATCCATATTTTTGAAAGATAACTGAGTAGTGCAAGAATCCATTAACTGGTGGGATAGATACTATTCATAGTATCTTATACAAGAAGGTTATCTCTTCAAAGGGAAATAATTATGCATTCTAGTTAGGTCTCTACAAGATAATATAATAAGAGAATTACATAGTGGTAATTTGACTAGACATTTTGGTAAGATGAAAACAATAACTTTGGTGGAGGAAAAATATTTTTGGCTAAAAATGAAGAGAGATGTGACAAGGTATGTTTCAAGGTGAAGGATATGTCATGTGACAAAAGGACATATACAAAATACTAAACTATACATGCCATTATTGGTTCTAAAAGGACTATAAATAGATTTGAGTATGGATTTTGTGTTGGAATTACCAAACACACAGAGAGGTATTGATTAAATTTTTATTATTGTAGGCAATTTTTTTAAATGGTTTATTTCACTACATTTAGTAAAACCAATGATACCACTAGAGTTGTAAAATTATTTTGTAAGGATATTGTGAGATTACATGGTGTTCCAAAAACTATTATTCTAGATAGGGACATAAAATTTCTAAGTCATTTTTGGAGGACTTTGTGGAAGAAGATGGGTACTAAGCTATAATTCAATAGTGCATATCACCTATAAATAAATGGATAGATAGAAGTTTTGAATTGGAGCTTGGAAAATTTATTAATATGCATAGTGGGAGAGAGGCCCAAGCAATGGGACTTGGCTTTACCATAAGCTGAGTTTACATATAACAATTTAGTAAATAGGTGAAAAAAAAGTCACCATTTCAAATTGTTTATGGGAAAAATCCTATGGATATTTTATATTTGATACAATTATCAATTGTAGATCGAATTAGTGATGATGCAAAAGTATTTACATAGCATATGCAATAGTTGAAAGAATGAGTAAGAAGAAAGCTGGAAAAAATTAATGAGAAATATAAAGCATTAGTAGATGTTAGAAGAAGATCAAATTTATTTAAAAAAAGAGAGTTTGTAATGGTTTAATTGAGAAAATACATATTTTTAAAAGGCACAGACAACAAGTTGAAGTACAAGAAAATTAGGTCATGCAGAATTGTGAAGAAAATCAATGACAATGCTTATGATGTGAGTTTACCACATTATTTTGATATCCCTCTAGTATTTAATGTTTTATATTTATATAAATTCCATGGAGAAGATGATGAATTTGATGAAGATGAAGTAAATTGGTAGTAGTATGTTCTAAATATGAAGAATGAAAAAATAGTTCAGGTTTTAGATATGAAGACAGTGAACACAAGGTAAGGGAGTTATAACAAGTATTTGGTGCAGTGGGAAGGATTGTATCAAGAAGACAACACTTGGATTATAGAATGGGAGTTGAAGAAGATTGACAAATAAAAATGGTAGTAGTATAATTAGGGCAACTTATATGAGTTGGGTTGTTTTCAACCATAGGAGAATGATGTAGAAAAAATAGGCCAATCTTCCAAAGGCCATAACTTTTGACTCGTAGCTCTGTTTGAGATCTTTCACACACCAAAATGATTGTCTCAAAAAGTTTTTTGTTGTCTTAAGCCAATCTAGCAACTTAGATTTTTTATATTTTTTGGAGGCCTTACGTGATCATATAAGAGCCTAAAATTATCATTTAATGATTTTTTCAAGAATTTTCTATTTTTAGAAATTATATATTTTTAGGATCAAATGTCAAATTTAGTTGAATTAAATCACCTAGGATAATTTTATTGTTTAGGTTATTTAGGGAGATTTTTAAAAATACTCACACTTACATGCAAAACTTACTAAAAATAATAGCTACTAAAAATATAAGTTTTTTTTAGATTTTAGTTGTATTTTATTTTTTTGCATGTCAAATCTAATTTTGAGTTGAGTATTATTTAAGCATGGTTTGGGTTGTAATTATTTCAAGTAATTCAATATGAATCAATACAAGTTATTGTTTTCAGAATCTTTGCCTATTGATAATTTATCATCTTGATAGTTTTTAGGTTCATTATTTCATTTGTGCATTCAATGTAAATGCCCCGATTCATGTCAATATATCTCTATTTGGGGAAATGCATTGTATGCAATTGTAACCTCTCTCTGATTTATCATCAGTCAAATTATGACCTAACAAATTGATATTTTCAACTAAAGGTGAGAGATAACCTTACATAAATTTAAAAAATGTAATTAACCTAATCAAAAAAATTTAAATGATTAAACCCAATTAAATGCATAGTTGAAAAGTCCAATGAATTTCTATTTTTAAAAATTCATAAATATGGATTTTATGACATCATCATGACATCACACAAATATATAAAATCCATTGCTTTTACAATTTCTTATTTTTTAAATTTATTAATTAAATTTATTCCTCAACTCTCATGACAAGTGGCCAAGTGGATCATGAAGAATTAATATATTTCTATTTTTGAAAATTCATACATTTAACCAAAACATCTTCTATGAGTTTTCAATCCACTTGTAAAATATCAAGAATCAGGTGAGAGACATAATCATTCTTGACCCATGTCTCTCACATGGCCATCATGATTATCTTTGACCCAACCTAGAGTTAGCCTAATCTAACCTAGAGTTAGATTGACTCAACTAAGGTAGCTCTAAACCTAACCTCCCTAGGATTGGAGTTAGTTCTAAGACCTATAATTACAAGTGCCAAGACACCTCTAAATTAAACTATTTTTGTGTAATGTTATTATGTCCAAATATCTTCAAAGCTTTCATAAACCAAAGTTATAATTCTCATTTAGATGCAAAGAAACCTTTCAAATAATGTTACCATATCAAATTCATAAGACAACCAACCAATCCAAGGTGCCAAGGAGAGGTGGAGAAAATAGAGATTCATTGATAAAGACTTTATGATGCATAAAGTTGAGAAATCAACTTTAACAAGCCATTTTAGAGATACAAGGTAGGTATAAGGATGATTTCTTTTTTGTTCTAGTTATGTTTTATTTTGCATGCTTGTTACCTATGCTCTCCCTAGTGTCTAGGCTAGAGGTGTTAAGTATTTAGTATGCTATTTTTATTTTTTATTAGAATAACACTATTATAACCTCCCATATTTGTATTACTTATTCACACCCACCATCCTGTAAAGGTAAAATAGCATGCTCACTACCATGTGCTCATACGCTCAATAATGTAATAGTTTCAATGATCCAATCCATTCACCACACATCTCTTATGTGAAATGATATAAGTCCCTATACATGTGGGCTAGTATCATCTTCCCCCATGAATACATAGTATTATGCTACTCCATATCCTACACTATATCATGCATCCTATAGGATATCAATACCGCACTCTTGTCTATAGCCATAAATTAAACTAACAAAATAGCTAAGAACTTCTGCAGTCATAAAACTTTGGTAGTAATAATTAGTCAATAGTATATCATTGTGGCTACCTATGTGATGATTCCCTATATCCATAGCAGAGAAATACCTAGAATCCTAGTGTATAGATCGATCACCTATTTCCTCCTATAGTATGGTTCTCTACCCAAAAATAAGTAGTCTCAAAATCTTGTACACATACTCTAGAGTAATGCTCATCTCCCTAGTTTGTAACCAAAAAATGCAAGTATCTACATCCTATCTATCGCATAATGTAGTCATCATGTGTTTATCCCAAGGCATAGGCTCCAAGAATGTCACATGTCTCAAACCTACTCTCTCAAGCACAACCATATCAGCATCTAATAAGTGAGATCCCATAGGGTCTCCACCATCTTTCCTGTCTGAAGCTCCCTCATATGGGCATCAACCTACAAAATTACAACCAAACTAGACATCAATAATGTAAAACCAAAACCAATAGATAACAATAAACATTAGAAACTAGTCAACAATAATTGACATTACAAATTAGGCCAACTAGACACTATCACTACATACAAAACATTAACACTAGATAGTAGTGCCACATTCTAGACACTAGTGCCAGATCCTAGGTAGTAGCACCTAAATAAGGATAGTAGTGCCATTTTTACAAAATAGACCTTAAACTTGTATATTTTTAGTAAAAATAGTAAAAATGCATTATAAATCATAATAATAGGAAACAATATGGGTTCCTTACCAGGGTAACCTCCTCCCTAGCTTGGTTATGTCTCTCCACCTCCTCATAATGGGTCAAACTGGCTCCTCATCTCCTTGACATATTTCTCTAACTTCGACCAACAATTATTCTCAACCCAAATGCTTAAAATGAATTGGAAAACTAATCAAAAAAACCTAATTAAGTGGCATTTATCAAATTCTACCTTATTAAGGTTGACCTTGAGCATCAATATCACCAACTAATACCATTTTTTTTCCAATGCAATATCTTGAGAATCGTAACTCTGATTTATGAACTGTTTCTTGTACATGGGACTTGATATCAATGTACCACACCTCATATTTTTTTAAAATATTTTTTAATCACTATTAACTCTAAAAAATGACAAAAATGATACTGTCATAATTGACTCAATATAGACAAAATAATTATCACCTTACCAATTTCAATAGTCAATTCCATCATAATAAATCAACTATTCAAACTTAAAACCATAGTTTGAATATTCAAGGAGTACTCACAAAAAATTATGTAGGGTAAATAATTGCCAATTTTAATAGTAGGGTTTTTTTAAAAATGGAAAATATTGGTACAATATTCATAGCAAGTACTCATGAGTACTTGCTGAGCTTTATGCCAATACTCGCCTGAACATCATACATGCTGTCTACATCTAAAACACATCTAGTTTGGTGAAAAACATGTTCAATTTGGTCAAAAAACATTGAGAACACTGAAAAAATGTGGCAAAACACAATAATGTATTCTATTTAGGCATACATGCCCCCACACTCATCACACAATATTTGGAGCCAATTGAAGGGAGCAAGTTTGAGCAAATTCCATTTCTAAGTTAGTTTATTTTTTTCCAAGCATGTAAATTAGTTTTTAAGTTGTTTAACAAATTTACATGCATTTTATTCAATTCTCTAATTTTTATTCATGATTTATTATATTTTTTCTTAATTTTTGAATAAAATAGTTCATTTTTTACTATTTATAGGATTTAGTTTTACAAATTTGTGGTTTAGGATTTCTTAGATGGTTTTATTCATTTTTCATATACATAGGGTTTACATTTACAACTTTATGATTATATATATATATATATATATATATATATATATATATATATATATATATATATATATATATATATAATGTTATTTTCTATTTTTTTGCATTTAAACATGCTATAGGACAACTATTAGACTTTGAATACAATGGCATCCAATGCAACATTAAATTCAACATCAATCAATGGTAACCATCTTGTTAAAGCTTACACTACTACTTGTAAGTATGCTATACCAATTAGATTGTTTCAGTCAAGTATGATTTGTACATTTTTCTTGAAAAAGATTTCTCAAGGAATCAATTGCCTCAAGTACCGTATTATATGTATTTATTATCACGATGTCACGCCATGTCCCAATATAATGGAGCAAAGATGATTACAAAGAATGCATTGTTAGATGAGAATAAAATAGAGAGGGCAAAGGTACAAGTAGACTTATCAATAACTATTATTCACACATTGACAAAGGATACTGAGTTAGCTATGATAGATATTATGAGCTCGAGTTGTGGTCTATACATGTAAGGCACAACCACCTCATCTAGTTTGAGAAAAACCTAGACACAATTTTTGTGCTTAAAAACATACTTGGGGCATAACCTTCATTGCAAGGAATAATATGAAATAAGGAGGTGCATGTGGAAGTAGATTAAGCATATGTAAATTTTTGGTACTTTAATAATCTTCCCTTCAACATTGTAAGAAGCCCATATTGGGAGTATTTGGTGATGACATTGATAGTTGTAGGGAAGAGGTATAAGGTACCCTCTCCAATAGACTTAAGTGGGAGATTGCTTTAGGATGATATTGAAGGTGCAAAGATAATTATGAAAGATCAAAATAGGTTATGGTGAAAGTTTAGATGCACTATTATTTTATATGGGTAGATGGATGGAAAGAACCATACCCTCATCAATTTTTTGGTGTCTTCAAATGGTGAGATGGTTTTTTTGAAGTCAGTTGATCCACTAGCAAAGTAAAAAATGAAAAAAAATTGAGCTTGATACTCAAATAAGTTATTTTAGAGGTGGGCATTGAGAATGTTGTGAAATTTATCACTGACGATGCAATAACATAAGTGGCAATTGAGAGAATTGTTAAGGAGAGGCATCCATCACTCTTTTGAACATCTTACACAACCCATTATCTTGAATTTACTTTGGAGGACATAGGAAAAATTGATTGGGAAATATTGGTTATATAAGAAGCCACAAAAATCACCAAATATATTTATAATCACCATTGGGTTCTTAGCTTGATGAGAGATCACACTAAGGGGAAAGTGCTTGTACGAGTAGGTGTCATAAGGTTTGTAATGAACTTACTTATGTTACAAAGAATTTTTAGTTTGTTGATAGCTTTTATGAAAATGTTTGTGATTCAATCATGGGTGGACTCATTGTATTCATAAAAATTTGTTCAAGACAAGGTCATAAAGGTAATTTTTGATAAGGCCTTTGCGAAGAGAACTATAGAGATCATCAAGGTAACTTCAAAATTTAATTCAAATTTTAAGTTGATTCATTTATTTCAAATTTTTTAGAGTATTTGGTTTATTTATAATTTTGTAACTTTAATTTGTTTATATCTTGTAACTTTTTAGCTGTCGGAGCCTTTGGTGAGGGTTTTGTGCTTGGTGGATGGAGAGTAAAACCCATGTGATGCATTTATGAGGTAATGGATAGGGCCAAAGAGGCCATCCAAGACTTTTATGGGGGGATAGTGCTAGATTTGATTCCATTTGAAAGTTAATTGATTGGAAGTGGAATAATCAACTCCACTAATCTATTTATGTAGTGGGGTACTACTTTAATCCCAAGTTTTTCTACTTTGATAGCTTCACAAATTCTAAGGGGGAGGTTATATAGGGCCTCTTAACATGTATTGTGACTTGAGAGTATGATACTTGAGCTTGAAATAAGGAACCCTATTATTTTAGAGTTATATAACTATAAACAAGTTAGGGGGAGGCTCTTTTCTTTAGCACTAGCTATTTGAGGGAGATCCACCAAGTCACTAGGTAATAAAAAATGAAGTCTTTACTTGTACCTTATAAGTTACAAATTTATAATTATTAATTACCTATAAACTTTTGAATATCTTGTTTTCAATTTTGTAGTAAGAAGATTGGGGTGGAAATATCCAAAATTATCAAAATCTAGCCATCTGAATTTTGTCTCAACCTTGTAGTACTTTTGGATTTGAGCACAACTAGAGTTTGTTTGATGACATTCACACAAATAAATGCAATAAATTAAGTTAATGATGCCTTAATGACCTATTTTTTGTGAAATACAACCTTCAAATTCATACAAAAATTAGGACACATGATAATAGCCTATCAATTTGGATGAGATCGATCCCTACAATGACTAGACTAGATGGGATGAGGAGACCCCCTTGTTTATAGAGGATGATATTATTGATTTCAAGAGGTAATATATGTAGGGTGTAGTAGAAGTAGGAGATATTGGATTGGATGACATCCTTGTAGATGTTGTTGAATATGATGTAGAGGAGGAGTAACAACCATCTGATACTAAGGTGGATCCACAGGGGCAACATTCTAGGCAAAGCAAGGAGGAGAAGTTGAGAAAAAGGACTAAACTCTCTCATATGCCCTTATTTTTCACTAGAGTGGGGAAAATAAAATTATAGATTATTGTAATTTATATCTGGCATTCGTATGGAACTTATGATGATGATTTTCAATGATAATCATCATAAATTTATGAGTATTAGTTTTCTATTATATTTGAATGATTACATAATTTTATGCTCTATTTATATTAAAATATAATTGAAAACACTTGCCCAACATTTTATAGACTCATTTGATACATTTTGTAACTATAATTTGTATGAAATTTATGTTTTTTAAGAAATTTAAGTATTTTTTTAAATCACCAAGTATTATTGAGTAAATTTTTTGGGGGCTGGGTGAATACTCATCGAGTATGGGTATGTAAACTACTCATTCATTGGGGAAATAGAAAAATATAGTATTACCCCTTCATCCTTATAATTTTCCATCATAGTTATAATTAGAGTTATCTTTGATACCAAATATTAAATTTGGTCTGAGGTTACACACAAAACTCTATTTTTATTACATATATTCAATGATCAGATCATACATATAGGTAGGGGATTTCCTATGAATAAGGAGTCTATCCTTATCACAATTAGCTAATATAATCCCTATTTCATAGGGCTGAGTTGTTATTACAACTCATCAAACATTTACACACATGCACACACCTATTACGTACTAAAATATCTAACACTAAAAGAGATTGATCGATCATCATATGAAAATGACATGATGTGTTTGATCTCAGATGGAGATCCAAGGTAAGTGACATTAAACAAATTATTGTTATGACCAAAATACTTATAGTTGCTCAACTATGTTTCACCTCTTTTATCAAAGATTAGTGTGAGAAAACAATTTCTGATGATAAATATGGATAACTATATTCTTATACTCATAAAACCAAAAAATAAATCAAGATAAATTGAAAGGAATATCTTTTCACCACTTGATGACCATAAGAAACTTATTGTCAAGTAAACAAAAGAGCTTGCCATTGACTTATGTAAGACTTGACGATCATGGGAGAATTTGTCCATCACTAATGATATGAATAGCTAACACGTGCAAAATGATACAACCATTAAAATGTATAATTGCAATAGGAAGGAGACACTTTGGGTTGAGGGCTTCACTTTTGGTCCACTTGAGACACTGTGGGTTTAGGGCCTCACTTATAGTTAACTCGAGACATTTCATTATTAATTGAAGAATACAAAATTTAAACGTCATTTGATAGACATATTTATTACAAAACAACAATCATACATAACTTTTAAGTACCTAATACAAGTACAAATATAGATACAAGAATCAAATAAGTGGATATGGGGATTTTTTTGGGCCTAGATACATATTTAGGTACAACTATACAAAAATATATTAAAAATAAAAAATAAAAAAAATATAGACATATAAGCAAAATTAACCACATAATATGCATAGAGAGAGGGGAAAAAAGTTAAATAACTACAAAACATACTCATAATTCAGTGTTAAATATCATAATATTCAGTGGTCAAACTTAGATTAATCTTATAATAAGTACATAGTGCATATAGGAAACTCAATGATTAAAGATCCACCTATGTTGAAAGAGCGAATATGAATGAAAGTAACTTAAACATGGATTGAAAAGATTTGGTTGTGTGAAATTTCTCATTTTTTATTAATAAATATTTATTCATTGTTGTATCCTTGTTATATTATTTTTTTGTTTAGGTTGCATGGTCTAAGGTATCTCTTCTTTGATACCCCTAACTATGACTGCATCAATGATCCTAAGGATTGGGTTCACCAAAATATTTATGTGGAGGGGGTATAAGTGTTCAAAATACTATTCCAACAACATAAAATAATAACATGTAGGTAAAACAAGTTTAAATTGAATACAATAAAAACAATATTTAAAGATATACCCATGTGTTGAAAGAGGGAAGATGAATGAAAGTACCTTAAACATGGATCAACAAGATTTGGCTAAGTATGAAATATCTCATTTTATTTACTAATAAATATTTGTTCATTGTAGTATTCCTATTGCATTATCTATTTTTGTAGGTTGCACAGTCTAAGGCATCTCTTTTTTGAGACCCCTAACCATGATTACATCAATGATCCCAAGGATCTAGTTTAGCAAAATATTTTATGTGGAGGGTACACAAGTGTTCAAAACACTATGCCAACCACATGAAATGATGACACATGTAAATCAAGTTTAAATATAATGAATACAAATAACACAGTAATTAAAGATCTAACTATGTGTTGAAAGAGGGAATATGAATGAAAGTACCTTAAACATGGATTGACAAGAGAAGATTGATAGATAAATACCTATTTTTTACTACCTTGGATTCTAAGAGAGACTAAAAATGTAGAGGAGGAGGTCTTGGAAAAATTCAAAAGAATCTCAAAAAAAAATAATGATTTGAGAAAATGACCAAAATTAGACCTTATAAAAATGGTTAAACTAGAATCAGAATCATCTGAAAGCAACAATTCTTAGAAAGTGGTTAACATGTTCTAAAAATGGATTTATAGGTATGAAAGATTTAAAACTTCCTAGAACCCTTTGTTATTATATGATGCCAAGAAACCTCTCTTAGATATATGTGAATAGGTGCATGTAGATGTTAGGATCTTCTCTCATTTTATAGGGCTCAATTCAACACTTACATAAAAAATTGGTGTTTTGGTTGAGGTGCCTACCTCAATCAATCCCTATCTTTCCATTACAATAGGTGTATAGTTTAGCACTCAGCATCAATGCATGTCAACAACCAAACATGTATATATCTACCTCCCACCCTTTATCCCTAGGTAATACAAGTTCATAAAATGAAAGTATATACTCTTTTTTGTAAGGCTTATTTTGGTACAAGCATTGTTTAAAAACTCATACTCGGTAATTAATCAATAGCCCAAAATTTTGAGCTATACTCGAGACTTGGCCATTTTATCATTACTTTAAACAATATATGAATTCATAAAATAAACTAAAATAACATGCAAAACACATAAAAAAATGAAATAAATGTAGAAAACACATAAATATTTTTTCTATTAGTTTTCAAAAAAATAAGAGTACAACACTTAGTTTTAAACAAAAAAGAGTACAATGATCATAGACTAGTCATCAATACACCATGAAATCATCTCCAACTCCTTTGCTTCTCCCTGGAAGTGGAAGGTAAAGTTTCCTCCTCTTGAACAACATCCACAAACATATCATCAAGATCCTTATCAACTCCTCTTAATGCCTCTATTTACCTTGCTGCTATCACTTCTTCTACTTCCCTCTTCAAATTTGCAACCTCTTTGGTAAACATGGGATCTTGTTGCGCATACTTATATTTAAAAATCTAGTCTATACATGGATCAATATCATTCAAGTCAATTACCTCGTGACTATCTTTCCCTTCCACTTATCTCACATGAAGATGAGGATTGTACTGCACAAAGACAAGGTCATTAAGGCATTGTGTTATCAGTGTATTATGCTTCTTTGTGTCAATGGCCTCAAAAATGTTCCAATTTTGTTCACACCTAGAAGTACTACATGGCTAGGACAAAACTTAGATGGTTAACTTTTGAATATTTAGTGTTTTTTCACCATAATTTTCCCACCACAAATCTAAAAAAGATAAATTTATAACTTTGTAAGTCAACTAGGTGTGTATTTATAAAACAATCAAGTGACTCAATTTAAATTTTGTTTGTATTTGGTTGATGGGTCATTCTCCTTTGAATGCATAGAGGTGAAGAAAAGAGCCTCCCCTTTATAGTCTTGTAAATCTACAACTCCTCAAAAATTATTTTTGTAGTGGATTCATAATAGATCATCATCTCTATGCATGTGTTTAGGTTGTCCATGACCTCCTCATCAACCCAAAATGAATTGAAAAATAAAAACTTGGGGTTCAAGTAGTATATCACTACATGTATATATTGGTGGGTTTGCTTGTTCCATCTCTGATCAATTAGATGCCAAATGGGATCATTTATTTATGTATTTTACCTATAATGATTTGCTTTGATCAATTAGGTGTCAAATGGGATTATTTATTTATTTATTTATTTTACCTATAATAATTTGCTATGGCCTCCTTGGCCTTGTCCATGGCCTCATCCAAATACCCCATTATCTTTTTTTCTCCAACCACCAGCTATAGAAATCCAATAAGAGGCTCTAACACCTAAAAAACAATAATTTACAATTTTAAAATTAAAATTAAGATAAATTTGAGGCAAAAAAATTATAAATAAAATAGATGATAAATAAAAAATATTTAAGTCTATCGTTACTTTGATGACCTCATTTATGGTCTTTGCAAACACATCATCAAAAATGGTTTTCATGAACCTTTCCCCTATGATCTTCCTGCTATAGGGAGACTCCAACCACCATGAGGCTACAAAACTCTGCAATGTGATGAATTTTATGGTAAATCATGTGGCTTTCAACCATAAATATCTTTTTCATTGGTGTGCTTTTTCATCAAGCTTAGCACCTAAGGATGATTGTAGATGTATTTTGTGATAAAGAGTAGAGAGTTTTTCTGGATTAAACTGTGTTTAAGTTTTTGACCATTCTAATGGTTTAAATTTTTTAATTTTTAATCATTAACATTTACAATTTATAATTTAAACCTTGATAGTTAAGCTAAAAATTAAAATTGATAATTCCTAATTTAAAAACTTATTTTATATTATTTTTTTATTATTTAAGTTTGATAAGCTTCTTCCACAACTTGAGAATCTACAAGTAGGTAATTATAATTGGTGACGATAAAATTATAGTTAATAGTAAAATTGATTTTTTATAATTCAAAAAAATTTAATGTTAAGGTTTATGAATCATAATTTAAAAAATTAAAAATTAAAAATTAAAAATTCTAATTTATTTTGTAAGAAATTTAATCTCTAAATTCAAAATTTTAACTCTTAAATCTTACAGTCGTTTTACCACCATTTTCCCCCTTTGAGAACCCCACCTCTTTGACTAACCTTGACATCATTGGGCTTTACTGTTATATCTATAAAGGAAGTGCTTAGTCTACCATTTTACATTTTTAATTCTCTTACCCTGATGATGGTTCATGGAGCGTGAACCAAAATGTTTTTCAAGGTCAAAAACTTAAACATAGGTTAATCCAAAAAAACTCTCTATTATAATTCATGGACTGTGGAAATATTGTTACTTTAATTAATATTTGTGATATTTCTCACCTCTTCAACCATATTTTTTATCATGTCATCTTCTCTATGTCCTCAAGTAGGATATCAAAGTAATGGGTTGAGCAAGGTCTCAAAAAAAATGAAGGGTATCTCTCCTCAAGAAGTCTCCTTGCTAGCACATATGCAGCTACATTATTGATCACAACTTGGATGACATTCTCTACACCCACTTCCATGATCACCTCATCCAAGATATGACACAAAGTGTTTGTATTTTTCACTTTGTGGGAAGCATTAATTGACTTTAATAACAACATATGCCCACTTGAAGCCACCAAAAAGTTAATCAAGGTACGGTTTATTCTACTTATCTATTCATCAGATAAAATGTTGCAACCCTTTTTGTGCCATATTTTTTTTTGAGTATATACAAAAAAAATTATTTTTTGAGTATATACAAAAAAAATTATTTTTTAGGTGTCCTCTAACAATGAACCTCTCGAATCTTGAGGAGGATGGGCCTTAAGTCCCTTTCTAGCAATGGTCAATGTGGTCAATAAATTCTCCCAATACGGTTTTTTTCACTATGTTGAATGGAATATTATTGCAGTACCAAAAGTTTACCATAGTCACCCTTACTTCATTTTGTAATTCTGAGTTCCAAGCTATACCTTAGAGTGAAGGTTATGCCCTAAAAGTATTTTTAAGAGGAAAAAACCATGTCCAAGTGAACCCAAAATATATCCAATAGATGAGCTCGTCCTTGAAATACCCTTGGGTCAACAAAAGAGATAGAAGCTCCTAACTCATCCTAATCAATTCTCACTACCCCATATTCATCATGGCTATAAGTGCTTTAGTAGTCATCTTTTTTATTTATTTTTATCCTCATAGACAATGAGGATAACCATCATCTTTCTTTTATCCTTAGGTTGTGATTTGTTTCATAGACACACAATCCTACCGACTCTTCAGGATCAACAATTAGAAACTAACATATATTGGTTTCATAGGCTATGCACAACATAGAAGGCCAAACAATTTTGAAAATTATTTGACCCTGAACCAAGTAGCTGTCTAAACCAATACTTAACATACCTATCCTAAGACTTGCAAAGCTCTCTCCTTTCTACTCTGAGCATTCGATGGTAGTGAATAAACCCCAAAATCTTCTTAAATAAAGATTTGGGAGAGATTTTGCACCGGTTCAAGGAGTAATCAGTTACAAATAATTAGAAACCTAGGTTTATTGGATGATATCCCCATCTAACTAGCCAAAGTGACAAAAGCAAAGATGCTTTGGTTGTGTCCAGCTAAAAGGCGTACTACCTAGGGAACATCTAATAAAAGCTAAGAGGCTGACAAGCCACCCCCACCACATGTGTTACTTCCTACTTTATTGGGATTCCCTAATTGAATCATAGAATAATATGAGAACATGCTCCTATCAGATCAAAACCTTTATAAAAATTAAATAACATCTCATAGCTATAAATGGTAGAGGACATGACTTCTGTACTAGCCATGACAAGAACTTACCTTGGGTCACATGGTGTGATATAGCTAGATCACACTCTAGGATTTGCTTTCATAATTAAATCATCTACATCACTGTATTAAAGGAACAATGAACAAACCTTGAAAGGGCCCATCCATGCTTCCTGCTAGGGACTCTCATAAGGGCTTTCAACGAACATGTAAATGCTTATGTCATCCAAATATTCATACCTATAATAAGTGTCATGAACATAGTCATCCTATGAGTATGCATGTGTTTCATGAAGATCGAGGATTAATATTTCAATTTTATCAGGGTGCCTAGGATTTGCCATAAAAAATTCATTTCTTAATATGGTATCAACATCTTCTAGAAGTTCACAAAACTTTCTCTGAAATGCATATCTATTTTTCTTGTTCTTGTGGTTATATATGGAGTCTTTGAAACAAAAATTTAATTATATTTCATCATACATGTGATTTCTAGTGAATTTAAACAACATATTAGTATCATAAACACCTGATTCTTCATGAATGACAAGAATATTGAACTAGGGGCTTAAAGTGGTTGGTGCATATTCTTCAAGCCATTGATCCCCAGTTAACTTTTCCCATTGATCATATGGTACATCAAATGGTCTATCATGAAAGCTCCTTGTAAGGAGATTGGTGATCATACAGATATAAACTTCTCCATAGAAAATTGCCTTTACTTTGATGTTTAAGAACTCTACAAGTGACAATTGTCCTCCAAGTATCCTGATATTTCTGTGATCCATGTCATAGAATCTAGTCCAACTTCTTTTGTCAGCATCAGGAAAGTTCCTCTAGGCATTAAATAAGAAGTTTTTTGATTCGGGTCTCTATAGGGATAAGAAGACATTCTTTCATTCTTTCTTTTTCTTGTTGAGTAAGATTTTCTGGAACAATATCATAATCAAAATTATCAAATCCTTCATCACCCTGAAACATCAAAACATGATTAGTACAAAACTTATGGGAATACCATTTTGATCCTTCTCTAGACATCAAATTAGCTAAACAATTAGCAGTTCCTTTCTTGTATTGAACATCAAACTCAAAGTTAGAAAACCATATTGCCCATCTAGTCATTATCTAGTTTCCAACTTGCTGGGTGTGGGGTTTTCTAATGATAGATTTAAACTATAATAGATCTATCCTTAAGAGGAATTTCTTTGGGAGTAAAAATATCCTTAGTTTGATCATGCATAGTTTGGCTACTAATAGTTCTTCTTTAGTGGAATGGTAATTCTTTTGAGCTGGGTTCCATGTTCCACTATAGTAATAGTAGACTTATTCTCTACCATTTTTAGTTCTCTCTAGAAGTATTCCACCATATGCTTCATCTGAAGCATTTATTTCCAAAATCATTAAACCTTCTCACGAGAGTTTGAAATTTGGTAGTCATTTAACTTTTTCCTTGATTCTTTTGATTGCCGTGTCATTTCAGTAGTCCATGGGCTTGAGTCTTTTCTTAACCTTTTTTGTAGTATTTTCCTATCTTTGGCTTGATCTCTATAGAATGGAGAGCAGTAATTCAGAGATCCAAGGAATCTATGTTATTGGTTTTTGTCTTTTATTTCATCTAGGAATATTTCTAAAGATTACAAAATATGGGGTTATAATGCAATCTTATTTTGACATATATTTAACCCAAGAAATTCAATCTTTATTTTTCCTATCTCCATTTTCTTATCACTTAAAACCAACCCATTCTAGTTACAAAGATCAACAAATTATTTCAATTGTATAAGATGACTATTTAAATATTTTGAAAGAACTAATATATCATCAATATAGATAGTAAAATTCTTAACATGGACAAAGATTCCATCCATCCTTTTTTGAAATTTAGAGGGAGCATTTTTTAGGCTGAAAGGCATAACCTTCCACTCATAATGCCCATTAAGACTGGCAAGACAAATTTAGTTTTTTAAGTATCTTTAGGTTCTACTGTAATTTACCAAAGTCTACTTTTCAAATCAAACATAGAAAAAATACAACATTCCTTCAACTTATTGATAAGAATAGTCTTGTTAGGAATTGGATGCCTGATAGGTATAAGCCAATCATTGAGATTTTTATAATTTATTATCAGTCTCATTTTCCCTCTTTTTTGTTCTGAGAGTTTATTCACATAGAATGTAGGAGAAGCCCAAATAGTTTTGAAAACTATTCAACCCTGAGCCAGGTAGCTATCTAAACCAATACTTAATAGACCTATCTTAAGACTTCAAGAGCTCTCTCCTTCCTACTCCAAGCATTTGATGGTAGTGAATGAACCCCAAACTCTTCTTAAATAAATAATTGGGAGAGATTTTCCATAGGTTCAAGGAGTAACTAGTTACAAACAACTGGAAACCTAGGTTTATTGGATGACATCCCTATCCAACTAGGCAAAGTGATAAAAGAAAAGATGCAATGGTCGTGTCATGCTAAAAGGCATACTACTTAGGGAGCATCTAATAAAATCTAAGAGGTTGACAGGCCACCCCAATCACATATGCTACTTCTTTCTTTAATGGGATTCCTTACTTGAATCATGGAGTAATATGAGCACATGATCCTATCAGATCAAAACCTTTATAAAATGTAAACATCATCTCATAATTGTAAATGATAAAGGCTAGATCCACTATACTAGACAAGACAAGACCTTACCATGGGTCACATGGTGTGATATAGCTAGATCACACTCTAGGATTTGCTTTCGTAGTTAAGTCATTTGCATCATCGTATTAAAGGGATAGTGAAAAAACCTTGAAAGGGCCCATCCATGCTTCCTGTTAGGGACTCCCATAAGGGATTTCAATGGACATGTCAATGCTTATGTCATCCAAATCTTCATACCTATGATAAGTGTCATAGACATACTCATCCCACAAGTATACATGTGTTTCATGAAGATCGGGGATTAATCTTTCAATTTTATCAGGGTGCCTAGGATTTGCTGCAAGAAATTCATTGCTTAATATGGTATCAACATCTTCTAGAAGTTCACAAAACTTTCTTTGAAATGTATATCTTATTTTCTTATTCTCATGGTTATATATACAATCTTTGAAATAGAACTTAAATTCTATTTCATCATACAAGTGATATCTGATAAATTTGAACAATATATTAGTATCATAAACACCTAATTCTTCATGAATGATAAGAATCTTGAACCAGGGGCTTAAAGTGGTTAGTGCATATTCTTCAAGCCATTGATTCCAAGTATATGGTACATCAATTGGTCTGTCATAAAATCTCCTTGTAAGTAGATTGGTGATCATACAGATATAGACTTTTCCATAGAAAATTGTCTTTACTTTGATCGGCCAGAACTCTGCAAGTGACAATTGTCCTCCAAGTATCCTAATAGTTATGTGATCCATGTCACAGTATCGAGTCCAACTTCTTCTATCAACATCAAGAAAGTTCATGTAGGCATTAAATAAGAAATATTTTGACAAAATATTTTCAATAGGAAGCACAAGAAGTTCTTTTATTTGGGTCTCTATAGGGATAAGAAGCCATTCTTTCATTCTATCTTTTTCTTGTTGAGTAAGATTTTCTAAAACAGTATCATAATCAAAATTATCAGATCTTTTATCATCATGAAACATAAAAAAATGATTAGTACAAAACTTATGAGAATACCATTTTGATCCTTCTCTGGAAATCAAATTAGCTAAACAATTATCAGTTCCTTTCTTGTATTGAACATCAAACTCAAAGTTAGAAAATGGTATTTCCCATCTAGTCATTATTTGGTTTCCAACTTTCTGGGTGTGGGGTTTTCTAGTGATAGATTCAAACTATAATAGATCTATCCTTAAGAGGAATTTCTTTGGGAGAAAAAAGATCCTTAACTTGATCATGCATAGTTTGGCTGCTAATAGTTCTTTTCTAGTGGAATGGTAATTATTTTGAGCCGAGTTCCATGTTCCATTATAGTAATATTAGACTTCTTCTCTACCATCTTTAGTTCTCTCAAGAAGTATTATGCCATATGTTTCATGTGAAGCATCTATTTCCAAAATCATTAAACCTTCTCTTGTTAGTTTGAGATCTGGTAGTTCTTTAACCTTTTCCTTAATTTTTTTTTTGCCTATGTCATTTCAGTAGTTCATGGGCTTGAGTCTTTTATGAACCTTTTCTATAGTATTTTCCTATCTTTGGCCTAATCTTTATACAATGGAGAGTAGTAATTCAGAGATCTAAGGAGTCTCTATAATTGGGTTTTGTCTTTTATTTCATATAGGACTCTTTCTAAAGATTGCAAAATATGGGGTTGTAATGCAATATTATTTTGACATATATTTAACCCAAGAAATTCAATCTCTATTTTGTGTATCTTCATTTTCTTATCACTTAAAACCAACCCATTCGGGTTACAAAGATCAACAAATTCTTTCAAATGTATAAGATGACTATTTAAATCTTTTAAAAGAATGAATATATCATCAATATAGATATTAAAATGCTTAGCATGGCCAAAGATTCCATCCATCCTTTTTTGAAATTCAGAGGGAGCATTTTTTAGGCCAAAAGTCATAACCTTCCACTCATAATGCCTATCTAAGACTAGCAAGACAAATGTAGTTTTATAAGTATCTTTAGGTTCTACTGCAATTTGCCAAAATCCACTTTTCAAATCAAACTTAGAAAAAACACAACATTCCTTCAGCTTGTTAATAAAAATAGTCTTGTTAGGAATCGGATGCCTGACAGGTATAAGCCAATCGTTGAGCTTTTTATAATTTATTATCAGTCTCATTTTCCCTCTTTTTTGTTTTGAGTGTTTGTTCACATAAAATACAGGAAAATCCCATTCACTATGGCTTTTCTGTATCAAATTCTTTTTCAATAATTATTTGATCTCTTCTTCCCCTGTTTTAACTTGAGAAGAGGAGAAAGGGACAGTTTTAGATTTGATACCTTGGGTATGATCAATGTTAGGTTTTAGATCAAGATAAATAGTATATTTACACTTATCCCAAATCCTTCTGGATCATTATCACAAAATCCTTTGATCTTTGTTATGACAGTATTCAAGATATCTTTTCTCTTTTCAAAATCTTGTATTATACTATAAATCTTCATCTATAGTTTTCTGTCTACTTCTTCATGGGGTCTTGTGGTAATTCTTACAATTGCATGGGTTTTTATATAAATTTGGTGTTCATTACCAAATAAGATTAAAGACAAGTATTTGTTGTGAACAATATAAGGCATAAATTAATTCAAGAAGTTCATTCCTAAAATAATATCTATTGACATCTTATCAAACATTCATAATTTTACATATGCCTTAAAGCCATTTGCTTCAAGAAGTACCCTAAGAGAAACTTTATTTATAGTAGTCCTTAACCCATTGACAAAAACAAAATATAATGAAGCATCTTGCCACAGGTACTCTGGGATAACTCCATCCTTTGCAATACTCATATTTTCTCTAGTATCAATTAAACAATCTCGAGTCAATAAGCGATTATTTGAATCAATGATGTTTACTAAGATAATGATTTCTTTTTGTTCTCCAGAATAAAAACATCCTTGGTTAGGAGGAACTTCTTCAGTGTTGTTTTCTTCTATAGAATCTTTAGAAAATTTTATTAATTCATTAATATCTTGAGAAGCAGATTCTATTTTTTATTTTATAGCTTTGACGATTTCAACAGGAGGCTTTTGGTATTTTATCAGGCTCTTTGTGCTTGGATTCTTAGGCTTAACTTTTTTTTCTATTCCATTTTTGTTGTGCATATAACATTGGGTTGTCATAAAATTCAACCTATTGCAATGTTTTTCCCTTAGGGTCACCATGCATGCTGCATAATTGGGTAAGATCATCTTGATAAATAGGGATGAGATGAAGAGGGAGCTTACAGTTCTAGAGTAAATATTCTAGATGTTGCATTCAGGCTTTAGGATCAAATCTAGACATCATATTACAATAGTAGAGTTTAGTCTCAGAGTTATCAAAAGAAGACAATTCGTCAAATTGATTTACTTGATATTCATTTTCACTAGAAGAAATATCATTTTTAGTGGGTATTAAATAGACATCATCATCTAAGCTGAATTCAGAAATAACTTGCATTTCTTCATTAGGAAGTATAGCTCTATTATTTTTCATCTCTTTAGGACAACTTTTCTTATTGGGCACTTAGGAGCTATATGACCTTCTTGACCACAGATATAACATTTTATAGGTCATTTTCCTGAGATGGTTCTTTTCATCTTAACATAAGTTTTTCTTTTAGAGAACCTCCCCTTATACTTGGGCTTGTCTCTAGTTTTCCATTTTTGGTATCTGCTCTTTTCTTTGTGGAATTTACAATGAGAATTCTCAAAACCATAATATACTCATGCACTATATCCACTATTTTTGTACATACTATTATCAATGGTTTTCATTTTTTTAAGCAATTTGGCTGCAGCTTTATCCTTACATTGATTGTAAAGATATTCTTCTATAGACTGGATAATTTGACCTAAGGTCATTTTTGAAACTATGGATTTTTCTCTAGTTGTGGCTTCCTTTTTAGTTTCTATGTAGGCCATTACTCCATCTGAGATTTTGCTAGGAAGTACATTAATAAACATTTGTTTAGTTTTAGTCTTTTGGCTTTGTTTTTTTTTCTTGCCAAAAGAGCAAAATCACACTTGAATCTATCCTAGTATTTCATTTATAGATATTTATCCTAAAATTTTTATTCTATTCAATAACATCAACATTTACCATGTCTTCAACATACTCATAGATAATTGCTTCAACAAAGTCAGCTACTGTGGATCCTGCCACAACCCTTTAGTCTTCTGTAAGGGATAACTGCCATCCTTTTATGCTATTGTCTAGGTTAGAAATTATAAGGTCTATGCCTTCTTCCTCAGTCTTCCCAAATACAAGTTGTTGAGTTTCTACCCATCTATGGAGCCTTTTAGTTAGACTCTAGATTATATTTCTTATATAATTATCTACTCCACACCAACCATCAATATTGAGTGAACATGGAAGTATAGGAACTTGAGTTAGATCATCTAGCTATCTTCCTTAATTTTGTTGGATATCTTGATCAAGGGCTTTAACACTGCCAAAATTTCCTTGGGGAAAGGTTTCTTTAATCTTAGGTGTGACTATGAACAATTTAGATGACTCAGTGTTGGAGTATACTTCTTCCAATGATCTAGGTGTACCAGTAAGTACAACCTTTTCCTCTTACACACCTTTCAAGATGGCGAGTAAGGACTCAGTCCAATCCTGTGAAGCATCCATGGGATCTAAGACTTTTGGATTATTAGGGTTCTAATATAATTCACTAAGTTCATTGAAATATAGGCAAGTGGCAATGAGATTTTCTTCAATGTTCTTTTTTTGGTTTATATCTTTAGACAGCTTAACCAGTTCTTTGAAAATTTTAGTATTTTTATTAATCCTTTGAAGCATTTTATAGGTATCATCAAAAAAATAAGTATTTTTATTAATCCTTTCAAGCCTTTTGTAGGTCTTAAAGTTTATCTGACTGATATTGACCTGGTCTCCTATGGTTTTTGTTCCAAGTACCATCACCACACCGGTTGGGGCTTTTTGAGTATAATTGGAGGGTACCAAAGGATACTTATAGTATCGAAAGACCCATCAAGTAACTATACTAAAGGGAATATATCTAGGATCCATTTCAAGCTTCTTAATTTGTAAATTACATTTAAGCATTTCAAGAACAGTAGGATCCTCTAGGTTAGCCATAAAATTAGGATAAACCCGACAAGTAACTTTGTCATCATGGACATTATCATTGATTGCACCAATCATAGCTTGGAAAATGTATTACAATGTACTATCAACAATAATAGACAAAATAGGAACATCCAGGCCTTGCCTAAAAAGAGGTACTATTGCCCATTCTAACTGGTTGATGTGTACAAAATGATAGATTTTTTTATAAAATGTCTTAAAATGTTCCTTAGCCAGTATATAGAACCATTTACCTGAAATATTTCCTAGCATCAAACCTTTAACAGTAAATTGTTTGAAAGAGACTTCAGTCTGAAACTTTTGTTTGAAGAAATTCATAGTATGGACTTTACACAAATATAATCTAGGGAGTTCCTAGTTTGCATTTATGGATTTAAGATAGATATATTGGCTTAGATCATGTTCATCTTATTTTCTATTTCTAAATTCTAATTTTTTCATCAAATATGAAAAAGGAATAGAACTTTCACTTACTTGATCCATAACACTTAGAAGATATAACTCTTCTTAGGAGTGTTGTCCCCCAAAAATATCACTCATTTTTGGGACAACATTTGAACTATTTTGGTCCTACAGACCAAAATTATCTCTTCCCTTTTCAAAAATTTTCTTGGGCATTCAAATTCCTCATTTTTCAAGATTTTCAAAAATCTACAGACTCTGTAGGCTTAAATCTATGGACTCAGCAGGAAGAGGAAATCTATGGACTCACCAGGAAGAAGAAATCTACAGACTTTACAAGTCAAGTTTAATGGGCTTTATAGGTTGAAATCTATGGACTTTTTCAAGGTTAGAGAAAAATAAGGACTTGGTTTCTAAGGACTCTACAGGCAGGTTCATTTCTATAGGTTCAAAGGCTTCTGCAGGCAGGTTCAATCGAAAGAATTAGTTTCTAACACTTGGTCATTTTTAGGATTGGTTCAATGCCTTGGTTCAAACAAAAATCTCCATCAGCAAGCATCAGCAGTAGGTTCAACGATTGGTTCATCCTTTGGTTCAATGTCAAATGGTTTAAAGGCAGGTTCAACTAAGCAGTTCAATGCTTCGGTTCATTGTTTGGTTCAATCAAATGGTTAATTAGTCAGTTCAAGGCTTTGTTTGAATCATTGAACCAAAACTTGGTTCAACGGTTGGTTTAATGAAAAGGTTCAACGTCTTGGTTTAATAGAGTGTTTCATCAACTTGGTTCATTCAATTGAACCATCAGCTTGAACCATTTTGGTTCAAAGCCTAGGTTCAATAAGTGGTTCAAAGCCTCGGTTTAATGGAATGGTTCAACAGTTGGTTCATCACCAAAGTTCAAAGTGCCTCCCAAAGGACAAGTGCCCTTGCGAAGGGAACTTGGTCAATGAAAGTACCCTTCAGAAGGGTCATTTATAAAGGTAATTCTTTCAAAATTCAAATAAGACTAAGGCAAATAAAGGCATTCATAATTCTTTTAGACTTTTGTTCAAAGGAATTCCTTCAGACAAAAAGTCTAAAAGAATTCAAGAATCGGTCGTGGGTTCAAGAAAACCCGAAGAATTTGACAGAGACAAAGAATTTCCACAAACTTTTTATCTGCGGGAAATTTTTGTGGACTTTTTATCCACTGGAATTTGTCCCCAGACTTTTTATCTATGGTAATTTATCTACGGAGAAAGCCCAAGGAAAGCCCATGAAAACTCTAAGGAAAAAGGCCGCCAAAGGACCCTGAAGGGCAAGTGCCCTTACGGGGGACTCTCGACTGCCAATTTGAAGACACTTCCTGAAGCTGAAGGGTCACCCGAAGAAGCCCAAAGGCCATTCAAAGACTGCCTGAAGGGTAAATAACATTGCGAGAGGCTCTTCTTGACTCAAAATGGGTCATTTCATAAGGCTCGAAAGGGCAAGTTCAATTTGGAAAAGTGCCAAATAGAGAGCTGAAAGAGGACCAAGGGGTGACGTGCCTGAAGATGTCAAATTCAACACAGCAAACTAACCATTGAAAGCATAGTGATGGGTGTGCAAATTTCAAATTAAAGACAATAAAATAACCATTGATCCTTTTAACCTACAGACCAGAATGTATTCACAGACTTCAAGGCCAAGACCAGCAGAAAGTGAGGAAAGAATAGAACAATAAACTGAATCCAGGACCCGATTCAATTAACCAAAAAAGAAGGAACGATGAAGGTAAGATCAAATCGCTAAGTGGACATTGAAAGTTGCAAACTTTCAATAAGCGTGACTTATTTCCCTGCATTGATAAAATCAAATGGGTAAATGCCCCTAAGTTCCAGCCTGTCCTCTTAATAGATTCCAATGCAACATGATGTGTTACTGTTCCCGAGTCCTTCTTGAAGAAGCTATATAAGGGACTCTCTTCTATTATAAATATTTTTTTTGACAATCAAAATGAAACTCTGCCCAAATTGAAAGGCACTTCTGAGACTTTGAGCTCAGTTTATTGATCATATTTTGTTACTGGATAAGAAAGCAAGTGACTTTTTAGACTTTGTGCTATGATATCTTTGTTGTTGAGAAAACTATTCTTATGTCTTTTTCCTTGATTTATTTTTTGTTCCTTTAATTCAACAAGCAAGATTAGTAAATTAGTCAAAAAGGTGTCCTGAAGAGTCAATTGTGGAGAGACTCTGTGCCCCCATAATTGCCTTTCAGTGTGTTTTCTTTTCATTTCTGTGTAAAGGACTTTGGGAAGACTTTGTGCCCTCATTGTCCTTCGTATCTTACTCTTGATTGATTCAAGTGGAGACTTTGTGCTGCATCTCGATTTGTTGGTTATTACATCTTTTGCTACATTTTGTTGTTACTACCTAGAGTATTCTTGTGGCTTGCTAAATAGTACTTCTGAAAGAAGAGGAGTGCTTTCTGTCATTTTCCTTTAGTTTCTCTTGTGATCTGCATACATCATCTCTGAAGAAAGAGAGATGGATGGTTTTTCCTACCCTTGAGTATTATTTTATATATATATATATATATATATATATATATATATATATATATATATATATATATAAAACCTATAGGGAACCTCCCCTTGATGAGAGGAGAGATCAGTCCCCTTCTGATGTGGTAAATCTACACATTTGGATGACTAATCTTCCTACTTTGGCTGATCAGACCTATTTTATTTATCAGTATACTGATTGACAAAATATTCAACCAATAATTTTTGGCAACTCCACTGGGGATCATAATATTCATTATCCATTTATAATCTACCCATTCACCTCCACACTAACTGGGAAAGAATGCACAGTTTAAAGCCTCAAGCTTTAGCTAAAGCAAGATCAATTCTTTCCCATTTTTGTTTCACAATCTGGCAGATTCAAGGTATACACGAAGCCAAAGGGCTAAAGGTATCGTTGACCCTGTATTCAAGTTGGTATAGCAAAGTGATTTTGATCCATTTTCTTCACCATCTCATCTCCAATGAACCAAGAGTTTTCCTCCTACTAAAGTCAGATCTCCATTGCTAGACGAAGTATCTACTTATGCTATTGATAAAGCTTTGCCACTATTTACCCCTTTGAGATTTGTTATCACTCCTTTTCATAATCCTACAATGGTAGTTCAAGGCCCCTGGGGTAATGCTTTTGGTCCTCTCAATCTTACTCCACCTCTACATGAGCTTCCATGTAATTCAAGAAAGAACTTCCCCAAATTCTATGGTGATGCGAAAGTTCATCCTGATGAATACATTGTAGCTTTCAGCATAGCTTATAGAGTAATTGGAGTAGAATTTGAAGATGTAGCAGTCAAGCTTTTTGTAGAGACATTACAAGGTGCTACTACAGATTGGTTTTATCATCTACAGGCTCGGTCAGTGACTGATTGGAATACTCTCAAAGCTAAGTTTAAAGCCAGATTCAAACCAACAGAAAATGCACATACACTTCTGGCTCAACTTACATAGATGAAGAAAGAGCCTCATGAGCCTATGAGAGACTTCATAGCCAAATTTAAAAAATTGAGAAATAGAATCTCTGTAATTACTCGACCTATAGCTAAGAATCTCAAATGATTTTTCATTGATTCTTAGCTACCTGAAGTAAGTTTTCTCTTGAGACGTACTGGTCAAATAGATCTTGCTGCAGCTCAACTTTTGGCCACTGAATTAGCAAATGATCTCATCTTAGCAGGGAAGATAAGAAGAGATCCAAATAAAAATAGAGCTTCATCATCTTCTGAATATGCATCTACAGGTACCACAGATCCAATGGTGTAGAAATTAGCAAATGAGTTGCTTGATCTTAAAAAGCAAATGGCTCAAGGAATGTCTTCTACTCCTTCATACAGAAGGACATTCCCAAATCAGTCATATCAAGGCAATGCTCCCAGGAATCAAGGGAAACATAATCACCTTCCTCCCCCATAAGGGAAACTTGCCCTGGAAGCTCCTCCAACCAATTCAGCAATGGGATATCTTGAAGTAGAATCAGAATTTTATTTTTAGCCTGAATTGAATCAAGAAAATGACGTTGATCTCCTCGAAGACAATCAAGAAGAATCAGCTGGTGACTACCACATTGGTTTCTTTAACTATCAGGATGAACTCGAAATCAAAGGAGAAGCTTTTGATAGATCATATGCAGTGTTTACTAGGTCTAAAAATCAATTAGTCCAGCATGCTAATAAAAAGAAGATAGAAGAGCAACCATAGCTAGTAGTCACAATTGCTAAACGTGGAACCATTCTGCCTTTTCAGTCAAAATATCTGGTAATCACTCAAAAATCAAATACATCAATTTTGCCTTCCCTTTCTATTCCAAATTCGTAAACTAGCCCACCTTCCATTCCTCCTAAAACTCAAAAAATTGAAGTACCTTTCTCTGTACCTAGTTTAATTCAGCCATTTGACATAATTGATCATGTCAAAAAGACAAAAATATAAATGTCTGAGTTTGAATATTTGTAGTCAAATCTTGATCAATTGAATAAGCTAGTCTAATATGTTAAGAACCAAAACGTCCCTATAGGACAAAAGGCTAAAAAGGTCACTCCTGATTCTTCAAAGAACACGCCTATTCCAAATAATATGGTCATTACTCCTCCACCTACTCCTATAAAAATAGAACCTTTTTATGTTTCCCTATTAATTAATGGCCACAAGCTGAGTAACTGTGTTATAGACTCAAGCGCATCTGATAATGTCATGCCTACTAAAGTAGCTAAATCTCTTGATCTCACATTGACCAAAACCTTTAGAAGATGTTTCTCCATGGAGAACAAGCAAGTACCATTACTGGGGCAAATCAAAGATGCCCAATTTGCATTTGCAATCTTTCTAGAAAAGAGAATCAAGATGACTGTCATGGTGGCTGACGTCCCAAAATCCTATAAAATTTTGCTTAGATGAAATTTATACAAAGACATAGGAGGAGAACTAAGCATGGATTTTTCTGAGGCAAGGATCCCTGTACAAGGTGTAATGAAGAGGTTGCTCCCTGAAAAGGAAGTAAAGTATGTAGTCACCCAAACATCAGCCCCTGAAGCTCAAATCTTTTTTGAATCTGTAGGTATGGGTAACTATTTTCCATCTACAAATGAAATGCATGAAACACCTAAAAGTATCAACTCAGAAATCAATTCTACAAGAATAGCATAAAAACTAGTAGGCTGCAGTACAGACCAAGAAGGATCCTTTATCTCTAATGAAGAAAAGTCTAAAGAAAAATCAGTATCAGATGAGATATGGACTTTAGAATTTGATGGTAGCTATTCTTCTACCTGTTCAAGAGCTGAGATTATTTTGATATCTCCTCAAGGATATATGTTCCCTTCATCTTACAAATTATAGTTTAGCAACACTAACAATATAGCTAAATTTGAATCTTTGTTGCTTGGCATGAAGGTTGCTCAAGAAAAAGGCATCAAGTTTCTTCATGCCAAAGGGGATGATGAATTAGTAGTTTGTCAAGTGAGGAACTTATACCAAACTAAGAATGAAAGATTGTGCCACTACTGTAACTTGGTTTGGGACCAAATTGAAAGTTTTGATGCTTTCAACATTTTTGCCATACCTAGAGAATCTAATGATAGAACTGATGCACTTGTTGTTTCAAGAACTCTCTTAATTCCTCATTCAGATTTCAAAGAAGACAGATATACTATTGAGCTAGTCTATAGACCAAGTGTTCCTAACAATGCTGATCATTGGCAAGTATTCAATGATGATCATCAAATCATTGCCTTCCTAGAATGAAAAGGTAATTTTGAACAACTCTATTTTGAAGGCAGTGAACCTCAAAAGAATGAATATGTGTCTGAATCTAGCCCAGATATAAATGATGAATTCTTACAGCTGAAAGGAAATAAAATTTTCAAAGGCCTGGTTTCTCTTGAAAAGCTATTTGACAAATATGATAGATTCATTAAATAACAACAAACAGACTCGAGTTTCTCTCAAAGATTCGATCAAGCGAATCTATCTCCTAAAGAAAATCCCAAGATGATCAATATTGGTAAATGTTGCACCCCTGAAGAAAGATTCAAGTTCACCTCTTTACTCTATCAATACATGGATGTCTTAGCATATTCTTATGAAGACTTGAAGTCTCTCAGACTAGATGAAATCTACCATAACATTCCTCTCAAGGCCAACTCAATGCCATACAAGCAAAAATCTAGATAGTATAATTTTAAAATATCAGGTACTATTCTGTCTGAGATATAAAAGATGTTAAATGCTAGAATCATCTTCCCAATCCATCATTCCACATGGATTGCAAACATAGTGCCTGTAAGAAAAAAGAATGTTGAAATTCGTATTTGTGTAGATTTCAAAAAGCTGAATCAAGCATCTTTGAAAGATAATTATCCTTTGCCAATCATGGATCAAGTGCTGGATGGCTTCTCAAGTTATAATCAAGTTGAAGTTGGTGAAGCAGACCAAAACAAGACTGCATTCACCACACCTTGGAGTATATTTGCATATAAGAGAATGCCTTTTGGTCTAATAAATGTTGGTGCTACTTTTTAGAGAGCTATGGATCTGGCTTTCAAAGATGAGATTGGTAAATTCATAGTGGTATACCTTGACAATTTGATTGTCTTTTCAAAGCATCGATCTGATCATGTATGCCACTTACAACAAGTGCTGGAGCACTGCCGCTAGAATGGTATTTCCTTAAATCCTAAAAAGTCTATTTTTGGAGTAACAAAAGGGAAACTCCTTGGACACATTGTGTCTAAAGAAGGCATAGAGATTGACTCAAATAGAGTCAAGTCTATTCAAGAACTTAATTTGCCTACAAGTAAGAATATTGTTCATTCTTTCTTCGAAAAGGTGAATTTCTTACAGAGATTCATCTCCAAATTTGCTGAGAAGACTAGACACGTTATGAACATGATGAAAGGGAAGACCATCTTCAGCTGGACTAAAGAAGGCAAGGCAGCATTTCAGGATATCAAAACCACCGTTGCTCATGCCCCTACCTTGGTTTGCCCAAATTACAACAAAGATTTCATCATATACAGCTATGCGTCTGAACACACTCTTTCAGCAATTCTTGTTCAACAGGACAAGGAAGGTATGGAATCTCCTATCTCTTTCATGAGTTACCCTCTCAAAACCCATGAGATGAAATATTCAAATATAGAGAAGCATATTTATGCCTTGGTGAAAGTAGTCAAACATTTCCATTTCTATATTCTGAATTCACATACTACTACCCTAGTGCCTGACACTACAGTCAAGTCTATATTAACTCAGCAGGAGTTTGGCATGAAAAGAGGTAATTGGATTGCAAAAATCCAAGAGTTTGATCTAGACATCAAGCCGACAAAGCTGGTTAGGGGTAAATTTTTATGCCAATTAATTTTTGATAATAAACCAGAAGACACACAGCATGAAGAAACTAAAGTAGAAGAGATACCAATAGTCCTTTTTGTCTCCACTACCAATGAGTGGTATTCAAGTATCGCTCATTAACTTACTTATGGTGAATGTCCTGCTCATTTGTTTTACAAAAAAAGGAGGACTATCACATTGAAAGCTACCAATTTTGTCCTTTGGGATAATGGCTTGTACAAGAGAAGCATAGATAGAGTATTCCTTCACTGTGTAGATAAAGAGCAACAAACCCAACTTTTAAAATATTTCCAAAATCTTGCTGTGGAGGACATTTTTCTGCTCTTGTGACTACTCACAAGATTCTGTGAGCCAAGTATTACTGGCCAACTCTTTTCCAAGATGCACATAAGTGGGTGAGAAAATGTGAACTCTGTCAGTAATTTGTTGGAAGACCCAAGTTAGTTTCTATGCCTCTCAATCCAGTGATCATAGAAGAACCTTTCCAGCAATGGGGACTTGATTTTACTGGGACTATAAACCCATCTTCAAGTGCTAGACATTATTATGTCCTTACAGCAACTGACTATTTCACCAAGTGAGTAGAAGCAATCCCAACTAAGCATGCTACTTCAGAAGTTGTGTGCAACTTTCTCAAAGAAAATATCATTTCTAGGTTTGGAGTTCCCATCAAAATTGTTACTGATAATGCAGCTTGTTTCACCTCTCAAGAGATTACACAATTTTGTTTCCATTATGGAATTACACTCTCTCATTCTTCTGATTATTTTCCACAAGGGAATGGACAAGCTAAATCCAGCAATACGAATCTGGTAACTATTATCAAGAAGCTAGCAGATGACAATTAGAGAACATGGCATAAAGCATTGGTTGATGCTCAGTGGGTAGACAAAATCACACCAAAGAGGGTTATTGGTATGTCTCCTTTTCAACTTCTTTATGGTATCAATGCTGAGATACCAATCACCTTAGAATTGCCAGCCTTGAAATTGGCAAAGGCAATTGAAGATCAAACATATGAAATTTCTCTTGACAAAAGAATCATGTGTCTGACTGAGCTAGAAGAATAGAGAACCATGGTAGTGGACAGAATTGTTGCTCATCAAAGTCTGGTAAAGAAACTCTTTGATCAAAAGGCTAGAAATCATGATTTCTAGATTGGGGATCAAGTCCTATTGTGGGATAAAAGGAGAGAACCAAAGGGGATGCATGGAAAATTTGACTCCCTTTAGAGAGGCCCATTTATAATTCATCAACACATTGGTGAAAATATCTTTCTATTGAAATATCAAGATGGCACACTCTTTTCTCTACCCCACAATGGGCAGCATCTGAAACATTTCAACTCTTGAAGTGTTAGATCATTCCATCTGTATATATGTATATTTGTACAATTTTTAATTCTATTTTGTTTTATTTGTTTCCATTTTGGATGTCTTTTATTTTTGGGTAGCATGACTCTGTAACCCAATGGTACACATGAAGACACTAGAGATTTTGGATTCTACTTCTTTCAATTCTTTTTACAATTGATAGAAGTTCCCTAACTGGAGCCAGCCGTTGTCCCCCAAAAATATCACTCATTTTTTGGACAACATTTGAACTATTTTGGTCCTACAAACCAAAATTATCTCTTTCCTTTCAAAATTTGTCTTGGGCATTCAAATTCCTCATTTTTCAAGCTTTTCAAAAATCTACGGACTCTGCAGGCTTAAATCTACGGACTCAGCAGGAAGAGAAAATCTACAGACTCAGTAGGAAGAAGAAATCTATGAACTTTACAGGTCAAGTTCAATGGGCTTTATAGGTTAAAATCTATGGACTTTTTCAATGTTAGAGAAAACTACGGACCTGGTTTTTATGGACTCTAGGCAGGTTCATTTTTCAGGTTCAAAAGCTTCTATAGGTGGGTTCAACCAAAAGAATCAGTTTTTAACACTAGGTCATTTTTGGGATTGATTCAGTGCCTTGGTTCAAACAAAAATCTCCATCGGCAAGCATCAGCAGTAGGTTCAATGTTTGGTTCATCCTTTGGTTCAACGTCAAATGGTTTGAATGCGGGTTCAACTAAGCAGTTCAATGCTTCGATTCATTCTTTGGTTCAATCAAATGGTTCATTAGTCAGTTCAAGGCTTTGTTTGAACCGTTGAACCAACACTTGGTTCAACGGTTGCTTCAACGTCTTGGTTCAATGAAAAGGTTCAACGTCTTAGTTCAATGGAGCGTTTCATCAGCTTGGTTCATTCAATTGAACCATCAGCTTGAACCATTTTGGTTCAAAGCCTAGGTTTAACAAATGGTTCAAAGCCTTGGTTTAATGGAACGGTTCAACAGTTGGTTCATCGCCAAAGTTTAAAGGGCCTCCCGAAGGACAAGTGCCCTTGCAGAGGGCACTTGGTCAACGAAAGTACCCTTCAGAAGGGTCATTTGCAAAGGTAATTCTTTCAGAATTCAAATAAGACTAAGGCAAATAAAGGCAGTCATAATTCTTTCAGACTTTTATCTGAAGGAATTCCTTCAAACAAAAAGTCTGAAAGAATTCAAGAACTGGTCGTGGGTGCAGGAAAACCCAAAGAATTTGACAGAGACAGAATTTTTGTGGACCTTTTGTCTGTGGGAAATTTTTGTGGACTTTTTGTCCGTGGGAATTTGTCCCCAAACTTTTTATCCATGGAGAAAGCCTGAGTAAAGCCCACAAAAACTCTAAGGAAAAAGGCCGCTGAAGGATGCCGAAAGGCAGGTGCCCTTAGAGGGGACTCTTAGCTGCCAATTTGAAGACACTTCCTGAAGCTGAAGGGTCGCCCGAAGAAGCCTGAAGGCCATTCAAAGACTACCTGAAAGGTAAATACCATTGCGGGAGGCTCTTCTCGACTCAAAATGGGTCATTTCTTAAGGCCCAAATGGGCAAGTTCAATCTAAAAAATTGCCAACTAGAGAGCCGAAAGAGGACCAAGGGATGATGCACCTAAAGACATCAAATTCAACATAGCGAACTAACCATTGAAAACATAGTGATGGGTGCATGAACATCAAATTCAAGACAACAAAATAACTGTTGATCCTTTGAACCTACAGACCAGAATGTATTCATAGACTTCAAGGCCAAGACCAGTAGAATGTGAGGAAAGAATAGAATAGCAAACTGAATCCAAGACCCAATTTAATTAACCAGAAAAGGAGGAAAGATGAAGGTAAGATCAGATCGCCAGGTGGACATTGAAAGTTGTAAACTTTCAATAAGCATGACTTGTTTCCTTGCATTGATAAAATCAAATGGGTAAAATGCCCCTAAGTTCTAGCCTGTCCTCTTAACATATTCCAACGCAACATGATGTGTTACTGTTCCCGAGTCCTTCTTGAAGAAGCTATATAAGGGACTCTCTTCTATTGTAATTTTTTTTTTTTTTTGACAATCAGAATGAAACTCTACCCAAATTGAAAGGCACTTCTGAGACTTTGAGCTCAGTTTGTTGATCATATTTTGTTACTGGAATAAGAAAGCAAGTGACTTTTTAGACTTTGTGCTATGATATCTTTGTTGTTGAGGAAACTGTTGTCTTATGCTATGATAGCAGTATTAGTAAATTAGTCAGAAAGGTGTCTTGAAGAGTCAACTGTGGAGAGACTTTGTGCCCCCATAATTGCCTTTCAGTGTGTTTTCTTTTCATTTTTGTGTAAAGGACTTTGGGAAGACTTTGTGCCCTCATTATCCTTCGTATCTTACTCTTGAGTGATTCAGGTGGAGACTTTGTGCTGCATCTCGATTTGCTGGTTATTACATCTATATATATATATATATATAATCTATAGGGAACCTCCCCTTGATGAGAGGAGAGATCAGTCCCCTTTTGATGTGGTAAATCTACACGTTTGGATGACTAATCTTCCTACTTTGGCTGATCAGACCTATCTTGTTTATCAGTACGCTAACCAACAAAATATTCAATCAATAGGGAGAACTTATCCTTGTTGTTGCCTAGTGCTCATTCAATTGATAACTTCTAGGGCCTCCTCCAACAGATAATTCTTCAAATAGGGGTTATTAGGAAAAATGGCTTAAATGACACCTTGCCTCAATGCTTTGACTCTAGGTATCCCATGCACATTCAATAGCTAAATCTGATAGATTATTGGGCCAAAGAAATATTGAGGAAATTTAGACATAGTAGGTTCTTTGAGCTTATGAACAAGGAAAGCTAGTATTAAAATAAACTTTAAACAGATTGTCAAAAGAGTGGTATGATTTCCCTATAGGCTAGAACAAAGAATTAAAGATGATAAGATGACTAGTAATATAATTGAATAGGAAAACCAGGCTCTGATACCAGCAAAATTGATTGAATAAAATATATTTATATAACATAGACAACATTACATAATCAGTGAAGTCTAACAAGATTCTAACCATACATAGTCATAATCCTACCACCTCTTCAGGATTAACAATCAAAAACTAACATATATTAGTTTCATAGGCTATGCATAGCGTAGAAGGCCAAATAGTTTTGAAAACTATTTGACCCTAAGCTAGGTATTTGTCTAAACCTGTTAGGTTGTGGAGCTAAAAGCTTCACTGATGCAGACATGGAGAAGGCCATTGGAGGAGTTACTGGAGTGTCACAGACACCGGCATCGGTCAGGCCAACCGACGTTGGCAGGATAAGGCAGGAGAGCAACCGATGTCAGTCAGAGATCGGCCGGCGTCAGCGATCCCCAGGCAGATAGGGACCGATGTCGGTCGCCTGTGTGGTTCGACTGCGAGTAAATTACGGGCAGTTGGTTGATGAACCAAGTGTTTGCATGATGAGATCTAATTTTAGACTGAGAGCTGTGGATTTAATTATTGTAATTGGATGTCTAATTATTGTTTGGATGAGATCTATATAACAGACTCATGGTTGTATTGTAAAGTTGTTCTAGTTTGAGTTGACCAAAGTTAGCTCCTTCTGTGTGTGAGGTGAGCAAGGGTGTTCCTCCTAGTTCCACAGCAGTATCAAGGTGGGTGCTGGATTGGAGAGTCAACTGGATTCTTCAAGTATGTATGATTTTGGTCATTAGGTGAGCATGGCTACGATAGGAGATCTACATGGTAAGTAAGATCGTTGATCTGGAGGTGTGTGTGTGTGTGCAAGGTCAAGGTTCACAAGAGTGCAGAACCACATTGATCTGTAGGTTAGAGATCAGATAGGACAACGACACAACAGGGAGCAGGATCAGGCAGGATCTACTTGGAGTACGGTGTGTACTCATTGGTATGTATGTGGAGTACATGTAGAGCTAAGAGGAAGGCAAGGCAGTTCCTTCCATAAGTATGGTCTATTGAATTGCAGGTTGTTGCAGGTTCATGGGAGATCTACTTGAAGTACCTTGAGTACTTGTGGAGTGCGTGGAGCACTTGTGGTGTGCGTGGAGCACAGGTGTAAGGTGAACACCAACTCTGTCTTTGAGTTGGGTGTTGGGACCTAAGAAAGAGAGCTTTGAGGGAAGATTTATTGTTTATGTCCTAGAGGTGTGGGAGCCCTAGAGGTGTGTAAGGAAGAAGATCTGTGGCAATCCTCTTTGTTGTATTTCCTTCTGAAAGAGTTTTAATACAAGTTGTGTATTGTCTCTCATATCATGTGTTATTTCTGAATTCTAGTTACTTGTTGATTTTGGTAATTTATGCATATTAAGTTGCTTGTACTTGGTAATCAATTGTGTACTTCCGGGGGTTGTTCATATCTCAACAAGTGGTATCAGAGCTAAGGTTGCAGGGAGCAGGTTTTGTGTTTGGTTATAGGTCACTCTCAGGGGTTTCTGATCGAGTGGAACAGAGCAATGGCAGATCAAAGTAAGCTAAGAATGGAGGAGTTGAAAAGCACAGATGGTCACTTACGGTCCCATGGAAAGAAAGAGCAGGTAAAAGAACATTGTTGGTTTGTGGAAGATCAGCATGAAGAAACTGAAGAAGCAGATGTTGCAAGTTATGTGGCATAGGATGCTCTGGGAGGTTTCTTGGATAAAGTTAAATCTTGTTTTATAGATTCAGTTGCCTCTTTCCATGCAGCCCCAGGTAGAGGAGCTGGTGAGCCTTGCCAAAGAATTGGCAAAGGGTAAGTGAAGCTGAAATTGTAGGTGGCCAACACACGGGTGTTGATGAAGGTCATGCAGGTCCCAGGTTTGGAGATATGGCTAATTTATTCAGAAAGATTGGGTGATGAGAGATGCACAAGAACTCTCACAGCGGTTGCACTTGAATTAGCTGGTGGTAAGAAAATAGGTACTCTTTATCTACTTGTTTATATTACTGATTCTTCTTTTTTTGTGGAGACGTGGCTTCGTAGGCTTGGTCACATGAGTAGGAAGGAGATGCATGTTCTTAAGCGAAAGACAGATATATTTGACAGGCTTAAGAATTGGAAAGCCTTGGTGTTCTTGGAGGAGATGGCAGATAGAAACCAGTGGATGGTGCTGGATACTTCTGAGTATAGCAGTTTGGACATGGAGATTGATTCAAAGGAGATCGTGGGTAAAAATTCATCACTCACAGGTGAACATAGATACCGGCATCGGTCAGGAGGAACCGGCGTCGAACAGACAGGTGCCGATGTCGGTCATGTACAGACCGAAGCCGACAGTGTCAGGCAGGGTAAGACCGACGTTGGTCGGGAGGACTGACGTTGGCAGTAGGTAAGACCGACGTCAGTTAGAATGACCGACGTTGGCAACAGGGACACCGATGTCGGTAGGGTTGGTAGTCAGGGACAGACGCATGGGAACTGACGTCAGTCAGATGCAGGCTGTGTGGTGACTGAGGTCGGTCACTGTAATGGATTTTGGGTTGACAGCAAGTTAAGGAGTCTCAAACGCCCATACGGAGGACTGAAGACGTAAGTAAGCCTCAAATTTGTTGTTCCTCTTCTTTATACTTGTTGTTGATTGTAGAGCAGGAAGGATCCAGGAAATAGTGGGAGCATGGTAGGATTATGATGCAGAACCAAACGAGAGATTTGGTAGGTTTGCCAACTGGATGAAAGCATAGAGACGAATGGATACCTTAGTTGAAGAACAAAGAGAATGAACACATGAGATGGAAGACCAGGTCATATGGTCTTGAGGTAGCTGCAGGACAGTGGTACAGGTTTTGACAGGGGGATGACAGAGCATGACTCTAGTTAGTGTCAGGGTAACTACTGTGGTTTGTCTTACCAGGTGGATGATGAGTCGCAACATCATTCTATTGTTGTATGTGGATGGTATATTTGCTAGCAGGGTTTGTACATACAGGGTTTTGCTGAGCTAAGGGTAAGATTAGTTCAGTGGCATGTCAGGAGGAGTTTGGAGCAGCGAAATTCTTTGGCATGGGAGGCATGGAGATCACAGGTTGATTTTGTCTCCAGTGGGAGCTGATGTGAATCAGGTGTTGGTGAGGTTTAGGATGCAGAATCAGAGCACACTAAGGGCTGGACAGTTCAGTGTCTGAAATCACATGAGGTCTGGTATAGACCTGAGTTTGCCCAAGCAGTGGGTGTTGTCAGAGAGTTAGGAGCCAATTCGGGGAAGTGAGTTCTCAGGTATTTGAGAGGGACCAGCAACAGGTATACATGCAGGGTCAGGACTTCACTACATGGGATTGTAGATTTGGATGCGGTAGGGTACTCAAATGACAGGTGGTACACCACAGGTTGTGTGGTGGGTGGTCTTCAGGATTCATCTTGAAGAGGGATACAAACTAGGAAACAGATTAGACGGGGAATAGGTACAGGTACAGTGCTGCTATTTATCTCCAAGTGGGAGATTGTTAGGTTGTGGAGCTAAAAGCTTCACTAATGCAGACATGGAGAAGGCCATTGGAGGAGTTGCTGGAGTGTCACAGACACCAGCATCGGTTAGGCCAACCGACATCGGCAAGATAAGGCAAGAGAGTAACCGACGTTGGTCAGAGATCGGCCAGCGTCGGCGATCCCTAGGGGGACAGGGACCGATGTCAGTCGCCTGTGTGGTTCGACTGCGAGTATATTACGGGCAGTTGGTTGACGAACCAAGTGTTTGCATGATGAGAGCTAATTTTAGACTGAGAGCTGTAGATCTAATTATTGTAATTGGATGTCTAATTATTGTTTGGATGAGATCTATATAATAGACTCATGGTTGTATTGTAAAGTTGTTCTAGTTTGAGTTGACCAAAGTTAGCTCCCAAGGGTGTTCCTCCTAGTTCCACAACAGTACCAAGGTGGGTGTTGGATTGGAGAGTCAGCTGGATTCTTCAGGTATGTATGATCTTGGTCATCAGGTGAGCACGGCTACGATAGGAGATCTACATGGTAAGTAAGATCATTGATCTGCAGGTGTGTGTGTGTAAGGTCAAGGTTCACAGGAGTGCAGAACCACATTGATCTGTAGGTTGGAGATCAGATAGGACAATGACACAATAGGGAGCAGGATCAGGCAGGATCTACTTGGAGTACGGTGTGTACTCATTGGTATGTACGTGGAGTACATGGAGAGCTAAGAGGAAGGCAAGGCAATTCCTTCCATAAGTATGGTCTGTTGAATTGCAGGTTGTTGTAGGTTCATGGGAGATCTACTTGAAGTACCTTGAGTACTTGTGGAGTGCGTGGAGCACTTGTGGTGTGCATGGAGCATAGGTGTAAGGTGAACACCAACTTTGTGTTTGAGTTAGGTGTTGGGACCTAAGAGAGAGCTTTGAGGGAAGATTTACTGTTTATGTCCTAGAGGTGTGGGAGCCCTAGAGGTGTGTAAGGAAGAAGATTTGTGGCAATCCTCTTTGTTGTATTTCCTTTTGAAAGAGTTTTAATACAAGTTGTGTATTGTCTCTCATATCATGTGTTATTTCTGAATTCTAGTTACTTGTTGATTCTGGTAATTTCTGCATATTAAGTTGCTTGTACTTGGTAATCAATTGTGTACTTCCGGGGGTTGTTCATATCCCAACAAAACCAATACTTAACGAACCTATCCTAATACTTGTAGAGCTTAAAGACTTCTAGAGCTCTCTCCTTTCTACTATGAGCATTTGATGGTAGTGAATGAACCCTAAACTCTTATTAAATAAAGAATTGGGAGATCTTTTCCACTGATTCAAGGAGTAACCAATTACAAACAATTGAAAACCTAGGTTTGTTGGATGACAACCCCATCCAACTAGGAAAAGTGACAAAAGCAAAGATGCTTTAGTCGTGTCACACCAAAAGGCATACTTCCCAGAGAGTATCTAATAAAATCTAAGAGGCTGACATGCCACCCTCATCACATGTGCTACTTCCCACTTTATTGGGATTCCCTACTTGAATCATGGATTAATACAAGCAAATGCTCTTGTCAGATCAAAACTTTTATAAAAAGAAAACAACATTCATAGCTGTAAATGGTAGAGGACATTCCCACTTTACTAGCCAAGATAAGACCTAATCATGGGTCACATGGTGTGATATAGCTGGATCACACTCTAGGATTTAATTTCATAGTTAAATAATATACATCATTGTATTAAAGTGATAGCGAACAAACCTTTAAAGGGCCCATGCATTCTTCCTACTAGGGACTCCCATAAGGGCTTTCAATAGACATGTCAAGGCTTATGTCATCTAAGTATTCATACTTATGATAAGTTTCATGGACATAGTCATCCCATGAGTATGCATGTGTTTCATGAAGACCAAGGATTAATCTTTCAATTTTATCAGAGTGCCTGGGATTTGCTACAAGAAATTTAGAATAAAAACCATAGGAGACTAGGTCAATATCAGTCAGATAAACTTCAAGACAATCTCCTTACCAAAAGAATGGGTGACTAGCTATAACAGGTGTATCTATATACCACCTAAGAAAAAAACCAAGTACACTCCTAGGCTAACTTGTCTTCCTAAAAAATAATATTTTGGAAGATATAAATTCTCCCTAGTCAAGGAAAATGCCCTAAAGAGAGAAAACTCAAAAGGTCTCAGTCCATGAAGAAACCTTCTATAACTAATTTAGAGACCCTCAAAACCATAAGATTCCCAATCTAAAAATCTGATGCTTCTGAATTAGATTAGTCAAAATACCATAGTTTCCCTCATGAACATAATTCTTATGTAAACCTAGTTGAAAATCATTTTGGCAACCATCTTGATTGTGATGCCTATATAACTTATAACTAGAGAATGCAAAATGCTCTACATATTAATATGTTTAGAGGAGAGCCAACTGAAGAAATAAAATCTCTTCCAAGAGAAGATGAGTTGAAAATATCAACTAGTTTATAAAGAGAAGCAAATGGGGTAGATGTCAATTACAGTGTTCTAGAAAATATGGGAAGATTTCCCCCAAGGAAATTATATGTAAAATTCACATTTGATGGCCAATTTTTAATGCAACATGACCCAATAGAAGTAGTAGGTAGGGGAAAACATAACTCTACTATAGAAAGGCAACTAAACTAGTGTAATTCAGCTTTAACTGAGTTGGGAAAAAATATTGATGAACTTTATGTGTAAATTGCTCAAATGAGAAGCTTTCTAGATCAACATGTAGGAACACTGGTGAAGAAACCATTGGCCCAAACATAGGACCTAGATCCACTAGTCAATACTAATGATCATATTCAAGGTGAGATAAATGCAGCCAAAGCTAGCTTAGTTGAGTTAAATAAAGGTCAAGATAAACAAATAGTAATGTTAGATGAAGCCATTGGCATATTAAAACATCTAGAATGAGTCCTTTTGAAGCAAAAGCTAGACCTCTCTCTTGAGACTACAAAGCTTGAAGAAATAAAATAAGATCTGAAGAAGCTGATTATGACAAATACACAAGGCTATGATATGCTTAAAGTAATCCACATAGGAATGGTGGACCTTTTAAGTGTTAATATTACTAAAAATTTTCAAACTAAAAAAATGGACATTAGCCTTGAACAAATAGAAAAAGTTGTCATAAAAATAAATGATCAATAGAGTGTTAGAGTAGAGGAAACTAAAAAGAAAATTTAAGAACTTCAATAAAAGGTTGATACGATGGTAGGATCATGCTAAACAAATCAGACAATTAATATCCTTCATAAACATTGAGCCATTAAGCATAAGTGATTTGATGATACTTATAAAATGCTTTATAAAAATACTTAAATTTTCAAAGAACTAGTTAAGTTGTCTAAAGATATAAACTACAAAAAGAACATTGAAGAAAATATCACTACCACCTGCCTATATTTCAATGAACTTAGTTAATTAGATTTGAACCCTGATAATTCAGAAGTCTTAGATCCCTTAGATGCTTCATAGGATTGGACTGAGTCCCTACTCGCCAGGCTAAAAGGTGTGCAAGAGGAAAAGTTTGTACTTGCCAATACACCTAGATGGTTGGAAGAAGTATACTCCTCCAACACTGATTCATCCAGCTTCTCTACAGTCACACCTAAGATTAGAGTAACCTTTAATGAAGGAAATTTTAGTAGTGTTGAAGCCCTTGATTAGGATATCCAACAAAATCAAGGAAGACAACCAGATGATCTAACTCAGGTTCCTATACTTCCATATTCACTCAATATTGATGGTTAGTGTGGAGTAGGTAATGATATAAGATATAAAATCTAGAGTCTAACTAAAAGGCTCCATAAATGGGTAGAAACTTAACAACTTTTATTTGGGAATACTGAGGAAGAAGGTATGGACCTTATAATTGCTAACCTAGATGGTAGCATAAAAGGATGGTGGTTATCCCTTACAGAAGATGAAAGGGATATGGAAGGATCCATGGTAATTGACTTTGCTAAAGTAGTTATCTATGATTATGTTAGAGATATGGTAAATTTTGATGCTATTGAATACAATAAATTGTTCAGGATGAAGCTTTATAACATGAAATACTAGGACAGATTCAAGTGTGATTTTGCTCTTTTGGAAAGAAAAAAAAATAGAGCCAAAAGACTGAAAATAAACACATGTTTATTAATGCACTTCCTATCAAAATCTCAAACAAAGTAATGGTCTACATAAGAACTAAAACGGAAGCCTTGACCGCAGAAAAAGCCATAGTTGTAAAAATGACCTTAGGTCAAATTATCCAGTGTATAGAAGAATATCTTTACAATCAATGTAAGGATAAAGTTATGACCAAATTTATTTTTAAAAAAATGAAAACCATTGATAATAGTATCTACAAAAATGGTGGATATAGTTCACCAGGCTATTATGGTTCTAATAATTCTCATTGTAAATGCCATAAAGAAAAGAGCAGATCCCAAAAATGGAAAACTAGAGACAAGCCCAAGTATAAGAGGAGGTTCTCTAAAAGAAAAACTTATGTTAAGATGAAAATAAACATCTTAGGAAAATGACCTATAAAATGTTATATCTTTGGTCAGGAAGGTCATATAGCTCTTATGTGCCCAAATAAGAAAAGGTATCCTAAAAAGATGAAAAATATTAGAGCTATACTTCCTAATGAAGAAATGTAAGTTATTTCTGAATTCAACTCAGATGATGATGTTTATTCAATACCCACTAAAAATGATATTTATTCTATTGAAAATGAAAATCAAGTAAATCAATTTGAAGAACTATCTTTTTCTAATAACTTTGAGACTGAACTCTACTATTGTAGTATGAGTCTGGATTTGATCCCGAAGCCTGAATGCAACATCTAAAATATCTCCTCTAAAACTATAAGCTTCCTCTTCATCTCATCCCTATCTATCAAGATGAGCTTACCCAATTACGTAGCATGCATGGTGACCCTAAGGTAAAAACATTGCAATAGGTTGACTTTTATGACAACCCAATGTTATATGCACAACAAGAATGGAATAGAAAATAAAAAGTTGAGCCTAATAATCCAAGCACAAAGAGCTTGATAAAATACCAAAATCCTCCTATTGAAATCCTCAGAGCTATAAAATCAAAAATACAATCTGCTTCTCAAGATATCAATGAATTAATAATTCTTTTTGAAGATTTTATAGAAGAAAATAACCCTAAAAAATTTCCTCCTAACCAAGGATGTTTCTATGCTAGAGAACAAAAATAAATCATTGTCTCAATAAACATCATTGATTTAAACAATGGCTTATTGACTCGAGATTTTTAATCGATACTAGAGTAAATATGATTATTGAAAAGCATGGAGCTATCCTAGAGTACCTATGACAAGATTCTTCATTATATTTTGTTGTTTTCAATGGGTCAAGGACTACTATAAATAAATTTGCTCCTAGGGTACTACTTGAAGCAAATGGCATTAAGGCATATGTAAAATTATGGATGTTTGATAAGAAGTCGACAGATATTGTTTTAGGAATGAACTTCCTAAATCAATTTATGCCTTATACTATTCATAGAAAATACTTGTCTTTAAGATTCTTTGGTAACGAACACCAAATTCCTAGAAAAAACCATTCAACTATAATAATTTCCACAAGACCCCATGAAGAAGAAGACAAAAAACTACATATGAAGATTTATAGGACAATACAAGATTTTGAAAAGAGAAAAGATATCCTGAATACTGTCATAACAAACATCAAAGGATTTTGTGATAATGATCCTAGAAGGTTTTGGGATAAGTGTAAATATATTATTTCTCTTGATCTAAAACCTAACATTGATCATACTTGAGGTATCAAATCTAACACTATCCCTTTCTCCCCTTCTCAAGTTAAAATAGGACAAGAAGAGATCAAAAAAATATTGTAGAAGGATTTGATAGAGAAAATCCATAGTGAATGGGCTTCTCCTGCATTCTATGTGAATAAACACTCATAACAAAAAAGAGGGAAAATGAGATTGGTAATAAATTGTAAAAATATCAATGATTGGCTTATACATGTCAGGCATCCAATTCCTAACAAGACTGTTCTTATCAACAAGCTAAAGGAATGTTGTGTTTTTTCTAAGTTTGATTTGAAAAGTATATGTTAGCAAATTGCAGTAGAACCTAAAGATACTTATAAAACTGCATTTGTCTTGCCAGTCTTAGATAGGCATTATGAGTGGAAGGTTATGCATTTTGGCCTGAAAAATGCTCCCTCTAAATTTAAAAAAAAGATGGATAGAATATTTAGCCATGCTAAGCATTTTGTTTTTTATATTGACAATATATTAGTTCTTTAAAAATATTTAAATAGACATCTTATACATTTGAAAAAAATTGTTGATCTTTTTAACTAGAATGGGTTGGTTTTAAGTGATAAAAGAATGGAGATAGGCAAAATAGAGATTGAATTTCTTGGGTTAAATATATGTCAAAATAAGATTGCATTACACCCCATATTTTGCAATCTTTATAAATATTCCCAAATGAAATAAAATACAAAACCCAATTACAGAGATTTCTTGGATCTCTGAATTACTACTCTCCATTCTATAAAGATCAAGCCAAAGATAGGAAAATACTACTGAAAAGGTTAAGAAAAGACTAAATCCCATGGACTACTAAAATGATATAGGCAATCAAAATAATCAAGGAAAAAGTTATAGGACTACCAAATCTCAAAATTCCAGGAGAAGGTTTAATTATTTTGGAAATAGATGCTTCATATGAAGCATATGGCAAAATAATTTTGGAGAGAACTAAAGATGGTAGAGAAGAAGTCTGTGATTACTGCAGTGGAACATGGAACCTAGCTCAAAAGAATTATCATTCCACTAAAAAAGAACTATAAGTATCCAAACTATGTATGTTCAAACTAAGGATCTTTTTGTCCCCAAAGAAATTCCTCTTAAGGATAGATCCATTATAGTTTGAATCTATCATTAGAAAATGCCACACCCAGCAAGTTAGAAATTAGATAATGACTAGATGGGCAATATGGTTTTCTAGATTTGAGTTTGATGTTCAATACAAGAAAGGAACTGCTAATTGTTTAGTTGATTTGATGTCTAGAGAAGGTTCAAAATGGTATTCTCATAATTTTTATACTAATCATGTTTTGATGTTTTAGGGTGATGAAGGATTTGATAATTTTGATTATGATACTATTCCAAAAAATCTTACGCAACAAGAAAAGAAAGAATGAAAGAATGGATTCTTATCCCTGTAGAGACCCAAATCAAAGAACTTCCTGGCTTGCTATTGAAAATATTTTGTCAAAATATTTCTTGTTAATGCCTACAGGAACTTTCCTAATGTTGATGGAAGAAGTTGGACTAGATTTTGTGACATGGATCACATAAATATCAGGATACTTGGAAGATAATTGTCACTTGTAGAGTTCCCACTAATCAAAGCAAAGGTAATTTTCTATGGAGAAGTCTATATCCATATGATCACCAATATACTTACAAGGAGATTTCATGACAGACCAGGTGATGTACCATATGATCAATGGGAAAAGTTAACTTGGGATCAATGGCTTGAAGAATATGCACCAACCACTTTAAGCTCCTAGTTCAAGATTCTTGTCATTCATGAAGAATTAGGTTTTTCTGATACTAATATGTTGTTCAAATTTATCAAAGATCATCTGTATGATGAAATAGAATTTAAGTTATATTTCAAAGATTGTATATACAACCATGAGAACAAGAAAATTAGATATACATTTCAAATAAAATTTTGTGAACTTTTAGAAGATGATGATACCATATTAAGCAATGAATTTCTTGTAGAAAATCCTAGGCACACTGATAAAATTGAAAGATTAATACTTGATCTTCATGAAACACATACATACTCATGAGATGACTATGTCCATGACACTTATCATATGTATGAAGATTGGATGACATTGAAATGTCTATTGAAAGCCTTTATGGGAGTCCCTAGCATGAAGCATGGATGGGCCCTTTCAAGGTTTGTTCACTATCCTTTTAATATGGTGACATAGATAATTTAATTATGAAATCAAATCCTATAGTATGATCCAGCTATATCACACCATGTGACCCATGGTAAGGTCTTTTCTTGGCTAGTATAGTGGACCTATCCTCTACCATTTACAGCTGTGAGATGATGTTTGCTTTTTATAAAGGTTTTGATCTGATAGGAGCATGTGTTCATATTACTCCATGATTCAAGTAGGGAATCTCAATAAAGTGGGAAGTAGTACATGTGGGGGGGGTGGCTTGTCGGCCTCTTAGGTTTTATTAGATGTTCCCTGGGTAGTACACCTTTTGGCCTGACATGACCAAAGCATCTTTGCTTTTGTCACTTTGCCTAGTTGGATGGGGCTGTCATTTAACAAACCTAGGTTTTTGGTTGTTTGTAACTGGTTACTCCTTGAACCAGTGGAAAAGCTCTAATAATTCTTTATTTAAGAAGAGTTTTGGGTTCATTCACTACCATCAAATGCTCAGAGTAGAAAGGAGAGAGCTTTATATGTCTTTAAGATCTAAAAGTCTTAGGATAGGTCTGTTAAGTATCAATTCAAATAGCTACCTAGCTCAGGGTTGATTAGTTTTCAAAATTATATGGCATTCTACGTTGTGCATAGCTTATGAAACAAATATGTTAGTTTTTTATTGTTGATCCTGAAGAGTCAATAGGATTATGACTATGTATGGTTAGAATCTTATTGGACTTCATCGATCATGTAATGTTGTTAGGGTGAAGTAGAGAATTAATACCATTAATTGGTATTGGAAGGATTATGAAGGCCCACTAACAACCTTATGAATATTCATGATGAATCTATAGACAAAATATTTTAGCCAATTAAAATATTCATTGAGTTAGATCATGTAGTAAGGATGTCGATTACCCCTTTTTTGGATTGCTTACACTTTTGGTGGTATAAAAAAAGTGTTTTATGATGCATTTAGTGATAATTCACACTAAAAAATCTTCCATAGATTCTATAGGGATACCCATAGAATCCCTACTATATTTATCCCTTGTTTTTTGAATGGGTTGGTTATTTGCCTTGAAAGGGGCCAATGATTTGCCTAATGGATGTATTTTTGTTATTTGTGCCATGGTGGTTGTGTTGATGAAAATTGTCACATATTATGACAAATGAATATCACCCTCATTAGTGTCATGATCACCTCATTGAGCTATCCAAAATTTTATAGTTTTATAAGTCATTATGTTTTCATTCATCACAGGTGATGTTGAAATGTTAGGGTTCTTGGTTGGTCCATGATGAATAGATTCTATTTTGCTACATCAATGAATTCAAATGGGTCTAGGTTATTGTACCATTTTTTTATGAAGCAAGTCTGATCCCCATCTCTTCCTTCTATGCATCAGTAAGAGGAATAAAATTTTGTGAATGATCCATGGTTTTTGTTATGGTACCCTTTAAATGATAGCTTTAGTTAAAATTGGTACTAGTGATTAATCTATGTACAAATGAGAGAATTAAGAACAAATCCTAAAGGGATATTATTTTAAAATGTGTGTAATGGCATTGTGTTTTACATGCCATTTTTTAGATAACTTTTAGTACTTGAATGCCTATGATTTGATGTTTGTGATTCAATACATATATGCATTGGTTTGGATTTTGGGAGTTTTTAATGTAATGCATGATCTTTTCCATCATCAAATTTACTTTTTTTACATCACCTAATTCTAAAACTTGATATACTTTGACAAAGATGTAATATTTTAAGTGTGTCATCACTAAGAACTTTTTGAGTGACTATTGATTATTCTTCCTCCATACTTTCTTTTTCATCTACTTGTTCTTAGACTTAAATGATGACATCCATGTTTACTATTGCATGAGGTTGTTCATTTTGTGTTGAGTTTATTTTCTTGTCACACTCTGTGACATTGACTTTTCCAATTTGGTTCTGAAGCCCTATAATATAGTGATCACACTATACAACTGTACTATAGACCTATAAAAAATAATAAAATCATTGGATGGTTTGTAGGGACAAGAAGGGAAGTGAGGAGGAACTAATTTTTCATGGTTCTATGGTGAGTTTTTTTATAACCTCACTAAGGCAATGAATAATTTTTATCATTTGTTTCCTGTGACTTGAGTTATGCATGTATATTAAATTTAATTTATTAATTTATTAAAATAAGGCATACATCCATAGACACAAATTAGTTATGTGCCCTTAATGTGTGTGTGCATGTTATATATTTGTGTTTGTATATGTCTATATGTGTTTTAATGTGCATTATATATACATGTGTATGTATGTATGTATGCATATGTGTATGTATTTACATACATATATAATACACATACATACATGTGTGTATTTATGTATGTGTATGTCTATACGTGTATGTGTACATATGTTTAAATATACATATATAATATACATACATACATGTGTGCATATATATGTATGTGTATGTATGTTTAAATATACATAAACACACATATATAACAAACATACACGTGTACACACGCACGTGTGCGTGCATGTGCACGCACGCGCGCACATGCGTGCACGCGCGCGCGCGTGTGTACACGTGTATGTTTGTTACATACATACATGTATATGTTTGTACATACATAAATACACATGCCACTATGACTTACATCATTACAATTAGTAGTTTTCAGAGCAATGAAAAAATATTTTTTACTTAAAATGAAAAAAACATGTGATATTAAAGGAAGCTTGAACCAGTTTTCTATTCATAGAACATAAAATCTATAAAATATATTGGGTTGCAGTATGACATCTTAAAAAATTCTTAGTACCTACTATTACTATGATAGTATCAAACCATTTCTTCCAAAAATCAATGATATGATAGGATTAAACTAGTGATGCAAAGGTGAACTCTTCTTCAAATTGTGTGGTCTCTCACTACATTATTTTAAAGTGAGCATTATTATGTCATATTTTATAGATGTACATGGCATGTTGATCATGCCTATTGAAGGAAATAACATTGACTTACATGAGTAAAATGCATTTGAATTAGATGAGAACACATGGTTTTAAAAGCTTGAGAATGCATGGTTGTTGATATGGGAAAATACATTGTCATTGAAGAAATAAACTACATTTGGTTTGTAGGAGAAGAGGGGCTGTAGGGTTGGAAATTAGTGACATTTGCATATTGTGGATTTAAAATGTAGTAGAAATCAAACATGATTGGTTGTTCTGAAGGAAGAATATTTTCTCCACTACTTAGATGCCTTCACCTCTACATCTTTGTTTCAATCCTATCTTTCTCCTGTTGAATTCTATCTCATTCCTTATTTTTCTATTTTATTATTGATATTTCATCTTCTCCAAGTCCTTTCTTTGTATTTTTATCTCTCTTTCTAAATTTTTTGATTCCCTCTTCTCTTGTTCAAGAATTTTATTTACCTTCCTCTCCTAAATATTTATTCTTTTTTTTCTTGATTTTATCTCCTCCAAACATTTCTTACGTACTTATTGATTTTCAAGCAAGTGCAAGTACTCATCTGATGTAATAATTTGTGATTATTTACTCAACCTAATAGTTTTGTTACTTGTGTGAACTGCTCTCTCAATAACCCCATCAAATGGTAACTTTAGGAAATTAACTAATGACCCACTCAATCGATTTCCTAGTTCTTCATTATCAATCTATTCTTATGGTCCTATACATAATTTTATAAAGGTTCTGAATCTATAGATTTGATATGACATTCCTCAAATTTTTCATAATAGTGAACTACTACACTTGGAATGGTATGAGGAGAGGATGACATAGAAATTGATACATCATAATTTGGGATGTTAATGGAAATCCCTATGTCTACAGTTGCATCTTTCACCCATTGTCAATTAACTCACTTGTGTTGGCAAGCTCAACCCATCATCAACTATCATAGCTTCTTGTGTTTGGCTCACATGAATTGGTGTGCTTTTTAATTCTTCAACTTGTGGATGTGTTTTTAATTACCCTCATTTCATTTTCATTTATACTATCACTTACCTTGCATGTTCATTTTGGTCAGGCCTACTTGATTGTTCATTTTATTTAATTTCTTGTTGAATTTGTTGAATTGATTCCCTTCCATATCTAGCCATCATAAGTATGTTTTCAACCATTATCTCCTCATCTTATTACTCAACACTAAATGCAACAACATGTGGATGTGTTTTTTTATTGACTTGGATACATTCTTAGATCTCATACCACTTGCCTTGCTTATTGATTTTGATTAGTCTTTTTTTATTGTTCTATTTTTCAAATTATCCTTGAATTTGATGGGTTTCTTTCCTTCCATATCTATTCATCAAAATAATTTTTTCATAGATTTTTCCTCCTCTTTGTGTTCAACATTGAATACATCAGTAGGGTACATGTCATTAGCAAGTGCATCTCGATTGAGAGGCCAAATAATATTTCTTTAAAAACTAGCTTTAATATTTGATGGAGTCAAAGATCTTTTGAAATCCTTGATGCTAAGTTTTTCCAATTTAGATATCCTTATTTCTAGGTTGTATTGCTTAGAAATCTATTTGCATCTCTCATTTTTAAAGTAGGTCTTGAAGGGTGAAAATACACTAACATCTAATGGTTGTAGCCAATGGCTACTATGGGTAGGTAGAATGATTAGATATATTCCTAATGCTCTTATTTCAAGGATTTTGGCATAATCCACGTGGATGCCATGGCCATCAAATATAAAAAGATTCCTATTTAATGGTGAGATGCCACCTGGAACTGATCTTGCAAAGTGGTGTGGTTAGTTCATAATTAATTCCTTTGTCATCCTTGTGTTTGGTTGGGCTACCACACATGCACCAAGATCATAGCTTTCACTATAGTTTTTTATCTACCTTTGTGATTTAAAAATATAAAAACTCGATATATTCTACCCTACAACATTAACACAACAAATAATGGTAATTGACTCTCTATTTTTTGGAAGAATGTGTGGTATAGTTTTGTTGCCTATCTTTGCAAGGACTTTCATCCTAAACTTTATATTATCTTGGACACTTGTTTCATTATAATTCCATATCTTTTTTGGTCAATACTATTCTATTTTATACATAATCTTAAGTTGTCATAAAATGTTACAACTATGCTTGGCCTAAGCATGACTACTTTATCATGATCAATGCCTTTTATAGTCCTTATGGATAGGTTTGGATGCCTATTTTTGAACCCTTCCCACCAAAATATACCATGAAAACCATCCTTGAAATGAGTATGCCTTGTCTCACATATGGGTGTTGCATGAAATTTTAGTGCTCTGATTTCCATCCCATGACTCATATCTACCATGTATTTACACCACTGCACAGTTTTTATCTCTTCTTCATCTATTAAAATGGTTCTTAGTCCCTTGCACTTGGTTATTGTGAGACCCCACAACCAAGCTATCAATGTAGTTGGAGAGATGCCCCACTTGGATACATCAATCCCTATGGATAGTCTATTTTCCTCTATGTCCCTTGTTGCTTGTTTCATGTCATCCTCTATCCACTCTTTTATGAAGGAAACTTTTTTTGATGCACCAACATTATTTCCATTAATTTTAAAATTATGCTCAATATCTTCTGATAGATTGGGTAGAATGTCTTTAGGTGGATTTGACATAATTTAACCTATTGGTTTCATAACATCATTATCCTCCTTAACATTAGTTACATCAACCAATTTCACACCCCTTTTTTGGGTACATACATGACTTACACATTGGCATCTTCCATTCTTTATTTTGTACCATAGTGATCTACAATAATAAACATTCAGTAACAAACTAAAAGTGCACATTTGTTAGCATACAATCTTGTTGACTATCTTAACTTATGGCTAGGTAAGTGTGTAAACCTACTGGGCTCTCTATCTATAATGAGAAATATGGATTAGTAAACATTCAGTAATAAAATTATTATACATCTTTTAGTGTGTAATCTAACTGATAGTCTTACCATATGGCTAGATAAAGTGTAAACTTATTGGACTCTTGTTTTGAGAGAGCATGGTAGGTTTACACACTAACCTTGCCATACCAAGTTCAGAACTGAACACAACTCAACCTAAAATGAGCCTCAAATGATTATCTTTTAGAGTGTTTTTGTTATATTTAGGCAAATGTGCAAAGTAATTATGGTTAATTTAATTTAAATAGGGTTAGGAGGGTATGTTAAAGGTCCTTTAAAAAATATGAATATATGTAATACTAATTTATGAATGGTTTTTTCATGCTCATTTATTTTTTTTTTTAGGGTTAGGTAATGGTGTTTGAAGGTTTATGTTTTGTTCATGTGTTTAAAAAGTGTTACATTTTGGTCATACATCTAAAAAGTGTTTTTTAGGGTTTATATTGTAGCTTGAAAAATATTGTAAAATATTGGTGATTTCACAAATGCAAATTGATGAGAAACACTCTTGTAATTAATTCTATAATTAGCTTTCAGCTTTTAGATTTTTCTAAATTTTAATTTCCATATGCAAATGATCTTATGAAACTAGCATACATCTTCATCATTGTATATCTATTTAATCCACTATAATGGAGAATACAAAGTTCCAATTTAGGCATAAATATCCCTTTTCCTCTTTTTTGTTTGCATATTTTCTCTTCCTTAATCTTCTATTTGATTTTTACAAGGTCATAATAGTTGGTATCTTAGGATGACCATTATTAGATCTGCGGCTATTAATACACAACTTTGCCTCATTATTTGGTGTTAATTTGTAGTGGGTTTGTGAGCTTACAATACATGGTTTTTGATTTATAATTTACAATTATGAGATTCTTTTCTGGTGGAGCTTTTACACCATAAATTTCAAATTTTCATTTGGGGTTTATGATGACATCTTACAAGCTTTAAGATATATATTATGTATGAGCATGCTAAATTTTCCTAATTATAGATATTAAATAATGTGTAAGAGCATGCCATAATATGAACCTCAAAATCTTGCATATAATTATTATAATCCTGTATATAGTAAGATACAAGAAGTAAGAAATTGCTTGGCATGATATACACCCACAAAAATCCATAAGGAGACTGTTCTGCTTGCTTAACATAATCTTGGACCAATCACTTCAAAACAACAACAAGATTTGCAAATACATGACATCTTTTTTTAAATCAAACTAACCTTCTCTTCAATAAAGGATATTATCATTCTTCCCATCTATAGCAGTATCAACCATTCTAGAAAATATTACAAAAAATCAAATTGACCTTTGAACATATTTTAATGTTAAGTATATGTTTAGTTAAGTAAGACGCAATGTTAATGGTATATACCAACACATGTGACTTCTTCTTAACCTTGTTATGAAATTTTAAGTCACTATAAAAATAGGCTAATAAATTGTAAAAGAACATGAAGATTGTAGCATTTGAAACAAAAAACTCCTTACACATTGTCTTGAAGGAGAAATACTACAAAAATCTAGCTTATATAATGAATAAAACATCTAATATAAGATGAATTGAGGTGAAGAAAAAGGAAATAATATTGATCATGAAAAGAATCAAGCCTAAATTGAATTAAACTGACGTATACGTTGAAGTTCATGAATTATTAAAAAAGATTGTATACTAACTATAGAAATTTATTAATAGTTCAAGAAATAAATAAGTTCATAAGTAATATTGTAAAATGGGTGGGTTGTTTCTAGCCCAATCCAAGGTCATTTCTTATGGGCACTTGGTGGTAGTTGTGAAGGGGCCCAATTGACCATATTACTAGATTAATCTTGTGTATTATTATTATTATTATTATTATTATTATTATTATTATTATTATTATTATTATTATTATTATTTATTTTGTAAAAATATATGAAAATACATCAATATATAAATGACAATCCTAGGAGAACAAAGTGGCTTAGTGAGGATTGCTAAGTTAACAAATTCCACTAACATCTGAGGTTAAGAAGAAGTTATCATTTGAGAGCTTGGCTAGTCTAACAATGATACTATGGATTGAAGGAAGTGGCCTAGTTGCTCACATGATAGTATCATGAATTGAAGAGAGTATCCTAGTTTCTTGAATGCTACCAATGGGAAGTTCTCTGCTCGATTGATTTCATATCAAGAAGATCATTGGTTATTTTCCTCTATAAATCACTTTTACGTTGAAATGAGGATAAAATAGACCTATAAAATATTTCGACAACATCAACATAGATGGTACATCTACAAAATGTATAGATATTCTAAAGTATAAATAAAAAATTGAACATCTGAAGTATAAGAAAAGAAGATTATTAGCATGAAGTAAAAGCATATTGGGCTATTTATAATGAAAATGATGTCTAATATGAAAATATTCAGATGCCATCACTATGTATAAAGTAGTATGAGCAATCCTTTGGTTGTGGAATAAGTTTGCAACCAATTTTATAGCTTATTTGGGGCAGGTTTCTATTATTAAATTGTGTGATAGCTCTAGGGAGAGATTATTTGCTCGATTCATTATTCATTAAATGTCAATATGATTACCGACATATCTTAGATTTAAAACAATGACTTATGGAGAGTATAATTTAGATGAAACTAAAAAATATAACTTATTGATCTATCAATCCATAAAAAAAAGAAAATTAAATATATTTAAATAACACATTTGACAACCCAATCAATGCGCTAAATAAAATGGAGATGGAGATAGCTAAGTTTAGAAGAAAGAAAGCCTATAAATCAAATAAATGATTTGGAAAGGAAGTGGAATTGTGAAAATCAAAGGTTATTCTTAATATTAAATATATGGCAAAGAGAAATTTGATGCAACCTTTAAATAAGTATAAATAAAGGTCACTTCCTCTATATAAAAAAATAAAGAGAGAAATAAAGGCCACTTCCACTGCATAGGAAAGTGAGTAATTATGCTATATTGGACGAGAATTGGTGACTCTTTCTTCTTTTCTTGAACCAACTACTTGAAAATCCTAGTAATTTGTTATCCTAATTATTTTTATGTCAAAATTTTCAAATAAAATATTTTAAAAAATGAACAAATGGTTTCTATATACCGTATGTTATCATATTCCTACATAAGGAAAAAAATGACATTTCAATCAAAATAGAGAAATATAATTGAGAATATGTTTGTTAAGGTCTGGTATATATGCTAGTGAACACTAATTGCATCATGGAAAATCATTTTTTCTAAACATTTTATGAAATAATAGTTTTCATTCACAATATGGGTTTTTGTTACCATGACTATGCATAAGGGAATCCTGTAACGAGTCTAATATAAAGAAGGAAATGTATCTCTTTGTCTTACTACTTGTTAGCAATCTAAATTCAATACTATATTAAAAAGAGATCATTATTAAAAAGCAAAGCCTCATTAACAATTTGGTTGAAAAGTTCTCTTGAATTTGAGAACATGACAAGCCTTCCAATTTGAAGAATTCAAAAGCATATTTTATGCAAAGGCCTACATTTAACAATAAAAATTGTTCAACATGAAGTTTGGCCAAGACAATGATTGGTCATTGGTTGCAGTACATAATGAAAGCCTTTGGAAACTCATTTTATGTCCAATTTATAGAAAATACATTGTTAAAAGGATTGTAGAAATGTACAGTGTAGCTAATAATATACTACACTCTTTAATAAATTATGTTTGACCAACAAGATATGAGATCACATGAATGGATCATTAGGCTTTGGATTTTCTTCCATGGTGGTATTATAAGTAGCTTTTGCATTCAATATCTAAGGGAGGGCCAATTTCTATGAAAATTCAATTTCATTTAATAAATAATGTGTTGTTGATAGTATTTTGTTTTTGGAAAGGCCAATTTTTATGAAACTTCAATTTTATTTGATAAATATTGTGCACATTGAAATTTGAGGTGGAAATTCAAAAATAAATACAATCAGATTTATTTCATACTATACTCTTTGCTATGATGAAATATCTAGTCTACAAAAATTTTAATGACACTATTGGACAGTCTCATGCATTGTATTTATAAAGTTTATAACAAAATCAAATTCATTTTTTTGTTGATTTCTCAGAATTGGAGGCATTATACAAATTTTGGAGGTAATTTTTAAATTTTGTTTGAATTTTGTATATATATATATATATATATATAATGAGCTATTAGAAACTGAAGTCAACAGGGGATAATTTCTCCACTTGATGTTTAACTGCCTATTCCACCTCCATCACTTGTTCACAGCTCTCATGTATGCAGCAGCAGTTAACAAATAGTTAGTTCAAGCAGTTAAAGAATTAGTTTAGTTTTAGTTTGCATGCAAAGACTATAATTAGTCTTTAGTTTGCTTTTCAAGTTATTTTTGCTTTCAAATCTATTTAAAGGACCCTTGGGTGTAGTATTGTAATAGCAGATCAAGAAGATTAATAAAAAAATCTTGTTTTTAGGATTGCCATAGCAATTTGAGTATTTTTGTTCTTATTTTCTATTTTTATGCTCTATTTTCCTGTCAAAGTGGTATCAGAGCTTTAGGTTTGAGGAGCAGCATCAAGTGAGAGGCAGCAGAAGCACCCAGGTAGATTTTAGTAGTTAATCTGATGCATAGTCAAAACCCTACGACCTGAGCACTGTAGTTGTTGAAGACTGGTCGACGTCCCTATGTCTGACAGAACTTCTAGCTAGTTGGAAGTAAAGCGCAGTCCAAGAGAGCCTGCATGAGTCCAAAGCTTCATTCAAGCTGAATAAAAATGTGTTGTTGACAGTCCAAGCATTATTTTTGTGTTGGAGAATATATTGAAAGCGCTATTTTATGTTTTTAATTTTTCTTAGCTAGAAAGCCATAACAAGTGAAGCATAGCCAAGGAGCTCATAAGAGCATTGTTTCTATCCAGAAGAGATGTAGCCACGTTGGAGAAGCACTGCCAAAGAATTGGCATCCAAGCCCAAGTCAAGGTCTCAAATAGGCCGACATGCCCTGATCGAATCCCCTGGTAGAAACAGTCTGAAACACATTGGAGGATGGAGTATATACACAACTTGCAACTGCTATTCATTGTCATCTTTCAACTTGAGACATGGCAACGAATAATAGTATTTCTCAACCTCAAATTCACATTTTTAATGGTAAGAATTATGATTTTTGGGCAATTAAGATGAAAACCTTGTTTTGCTCACAAGATGTTTGGGATTTGGTAGAGAATGGTTTTTTAGAACCACAGGATGAGGTTGCCCATTAGGGATTAGCTCGAGCACAAAAAGAAGAGCTTAAAGAGAACAAGAAAAAAGATGCAAAAGCTCTATTTTTAATCCAACAGGAATAAGATGAATCTATTTTTTCCAGAGTTGCAGCAGCAACGAGATCCAGATCGGCATGGAAAATCTTGGAGACTACCTATAAAGGTAATACAAGGGTAAAAATTGCTAAATTGCAATCTCTTAGGAGAAGTTTTGAAAATTTGCAAATGAATGATTCAGATTCAATAGACCAATTTATGGGTCAAGTGTTGAATATAGTGAATCAAATTAGATCTAATGGAGAAACAATCACGGATCAGAAGATCATAGAAAAAATACTCGGGAGTTTACCTAGTAAATTTGATGCAATAGTTGTAGCTATTGAGGAAACCAAGGATTTGGAACAATTATCAGTAGATGAATTAATGGGTTCTTTGTTAACACATGAATCTAGAATGAATAGGAATAACAATACTTCTCTTGAGAATGCTTTCAAGTCACAGGTATCATTTGGCAAACGAAGAGGAAGAGGAAGGTCAAACTTCAGAGGAAGAGGCAGAGGCAAAAATGGAAGAAATAATCCAGATCAAGGTGAAAACAATAATCAAAACTACAATAATAGAGGACGTGGCAACAATCACTTCCAGCAAAGTTCATGAAGGTTTGATAAATCTAACATTTAATGTTATTACTGCAAAAAATATGGACATGATGCAAGTGAATGCAGAAAGAAATAAAGAAATGTGGACAAACAGAATACTAATTACATAAATGAATCTAGTTCTAATCCTGGAAGCCTATTTCTCACTTGTCATGTTACTCAAGAAAATGCTAGAGATATTTCGTTCTTAGATAGTGGATGCAGTAATCATATGACAGGGAATAAAGAATTATTTTCTAGTCTTGATGATTCCATAAAATCTGAAGTTAAATTAGGAAATGATAACAAAGTGGATGTAAAGGGTAAAGGTGTAATAAATGTTTTGGAAAAAAATGGTGAAAGAAGGTTTATACCTGATGTTTATTTTATACTTGGACTAAAACATAATCTTATGATTGTTGAATAGTTAGTACAGAAAAGTTACAAAGTATCTTTTATGGATAATGTTTGCACAATACTAGACAAGTTTCCAAGTGACAGGTTGATAGGAAAAGTGGAGATGACCAAGAATCAGATGTTCCCTCTTCGAATTCAGTGCATCCAAGGAGAAGAGGAAGCCCACTTCAAAACCATGCATCTAGACCAATCGTGGCTATGGCACTTAAGGTATGGAAATTTACATTTTGGAGGTTTGAATTTGTTACAAAAGAAAAATATGGTGAAGGGATTACCACTAATAGAACAACCAAGAAGTACATGTGAAAGTTGCATTTTGGCAAAACAACATAGAGAGAGCTTTCCAGTAGGAGCCTCATATAGAGCAAAGGTAATATTGGAGCTAGTCCATAGTGATTTATGTGGACCAATGCAAATTCCATCATTTGGAGGTAGTACTTATTTTCTAACTTTCATTGATGACTTTAGCAAAAAGATGTGGATATATTTTCTCAAAAATAAATCTGAAGCCTTTGGAAAGTTTAAAAAATTCAAGGCTATAGTTGAAAAGTAGAGTGGCTTTTATATCAAGGTACTTAGATCAGATAGAGGAGGTGAATATATGTTTAATGAATTTCAAGATTTTTACAGATATCATGGCATTAAAAGGCAATTGAATACAAGGTACACACCACAGCAGAATGGTGTAGGAGATTCAGAATATAGAAAGCATAAAAAACAAGAACTCAAACAAATAAATAAAAAAATGAACAATTGCTACAGTAATTTCTTGAAAGAAAGAGATTCTATTGATCTTCAATTTTTTTTGCTTACAATGATGCACCCAAGCGTCTTTAAATAGATTTGAATCCATACAATAATTAGAAAATAAACTCAAGACAAACTCAAGACTAAAATTAGTCTTTACATGAAAACTAACTCTCTAACAAATACTCAAACAATTTAACTAACTGTTTGCTAACTAACTATTCACTCAACTATCAGTTTATTAACTGATTGTTCACAACTGCAGCTCAAGTGCTTGCATGACAAAAGGAGGGAGGTGGGAGAAATTATCTCCAATTAATATTGAATTTCTAACACTCCCCCTTAATTTATACCACTTACAATTTTAGCATTTACTATGCCTAAATTTTGTCTCAAATAATCAAAGGTCTCTTTTGGTAATGCCTTTGTAAATATATCTGCTAATTGATCTTCACATCTGCAGATGTCTAGATGGATTTCTCCATTGTTCACTAATTCTCTGATAAAGTGAAATATTGTATCAATGTGCTTGCTTCTCTTGTGAAACACATAATTTTTTGATAAAGTAATTACTGATTTGTTATCACAGAAGATTGGTGTTGACTCTTTTTGTGTCTGTAATAAATCTTTCAATATTCTTCTCATCCAAGTTGCTTGACATGTTGCTGATGTGGCTACAACATACTCTGCTTCAACTGATGAAAGTGTCACTATAGGCTGCTTTTTGGATGCCCATGTGACCACACCTGTTCCTAAAAGAAAGGCATATCCAGAAGTACTCTTCCTATCATCAACACTACCTACAAAATCACTATCTGTAAAACCAATCAAACTAAAATCGTTATTTGTGGAATATAAAATTCCATAATCTGTAGTTCCTGCCACATATCTTAATATCCTTTTTCCAACTTGCCAATGTGAGTCTTTCGGTGAATCCATGAATCTTGAGATTAAACTAACCCCATAACTGATATCTCGTCTAGTAGCTGTCAGATACATCAAACTACCAACTAGCCTCTTGAATGTTGTAGAATCAACATTAGACCCTTGGTCTTCTTTGCTAAGTTTAGTCCCTATAGCAACTGGTGTAGGTGTTGGTTTATAATTCAACATCATAAATCTCTTTAACACATCCTTTGCATATTTTGTTTGACAGATAAAAATTCCTTTCTCTGATTGTTCAACTTTTATTCCCAAAAAATACTTCATTAATCCCAAATCTGTCATTTCAAATTCTTTCTTCATTGCTGATTTAAAAGTGTCTACAGACAAATTTCCAGTAAAAATCAAATCATCAACATATAAACATACAATCAAAATTTGACCTTCTTTGTTGATTTTTGTGTACAAAGTAGGCTCATTATCGCTTCTGTTGAATCCATTGTTTAACATATAAGAATCAATTCTACTATACCATGCTCTTAGTGCTTGCTTAAGACCATAAAGAGCCTTCTTCAATCTGTAAACTTTTTCTTCATGTCCTTGTACTTCATAACCTATGGGATGTTTCACATATACTTCTTCATCTAGAAAACTATTCAAGAAAGTTGATTTCACATCCATTTGATATACATACCAATTATTTTGAGTAGCTATTGCTAAAACCATTCTTACAGTATCCAGTCTAGCAACTGGTGCAAATGTTTCATTATGGTCAACTCCATGTTCTTGTGTAAAACCTTTTTCTACTAACCTTGCCTTGTGCTTTTCAACATTTCCATCTGCATCAAATTTAGTCTTATAAACCCATTTGACTCCAATACAATCCTTACCTTCAGGTAAATTAGTTAGATTTCATATATGATTTCTTTCAATAGCATTCAACTCTTCATCCATTGCTTTTAGCCAATGTTCCTCATTAATTGCTTCTTCATAATACATAGGGTCATGAGTGAAAAGAGCAAAATTTGAAACCAAATCTAATTTCTCTTCTTCTTGATTATAAATCTCATTCAAACTTCTCATTTTCTTATCTTTCAATCTTGCTCTTAAAGTAGCAAGAGTTGGATCTGATTCATCACTTACTTGTGAATTTGGAGTAGGGTGACAAGCATGACTAGATGATTCACCTTGTTCAAACCTCCTTGGTATTCTTACTTGATTGCTTGTGCCTGCTTGTGGAGAGGATTGTCCACCTTGAAAATTTTGTTCTTCAAAAACTTCTTCATCCTGTGGAATTGGTGCTCCAACTGTGATGGTGCTACAATCCCATGTTTCTTCTTCCTTGAATTCAACATCTCTGCTAATAATCACTTGCTTTGTAATTGGGTTATATAGCTTATAAGCTTTTGACTCTTCACTATAGCCAATAAAAATGCATTTCTCACCTCTATCATCAAGTTTCTTTCTCAATTTAGATGGTATAAGAGAATATGCAACACAACCAAAAATTCTGAAATGATATACACTATATTTCTTACCACTCCACGCTTCTTGTGGAATTTGATCTTTGACACTCTTTGTTGGGCTTCTATTCAGAATATACACTGCACATGCTACTGCTTCTGCCCAATATTCGTTTGATAAGTGTTTGGCTTTCAACATGCTTCTTGCCATTTCCATGATTGTTCTGTTCTTTCTTTCTGCTACACCATTCTGCTGTGGTGTGTACCTTGTAGTCAACTGTCTTTTGATTCCATGATATCTACAAAAATCTTGAAATTCATTAGACATATATTCACCTCCTCTATTTGATCTGAGTACCTTGATATAATGTCCACTCTGCTTTTCAACAATTGCCTTGCATTCTTTAAACTTTCCAAAGGCTTCAGACTTATTTTTGAGAAAGTAGATCCAAGTCTTTCTGCTAAAGTCATCAATGAAGATTAGAAAATAAGTACTACCTCCAAATGATGGAGTTTGCATTGGTCCACATAAATCACTATGGACTAACTCCAATATTACCTTAGCTCTATATGAGCCTCCTACTGGAAAGCTCTCTCTATGCTGTTTTGCTAGAATACAACTGTCACATGAACTTCCTGGCTATTCTATTGGTGGTAAACCCTTCACCATATTTTTCTTCTGTAACAAATTTAAACCTCCAAAATGTAAATGTCCATACCTTAAGTGCCATAACCATGATTGGTCTAGCTGTATGGATTTGAAGTGTGCTTCCTTTTCTCCTTGGATGCACTGAATATGAAGAGGGAACATCCGATTCTTGGTCATCTCCACTTTTCCTATCAACCTGTCACTTGGACACTTGTCCAATATTGTGCAAACATTATCCATAAAGGATACTCTGTAGCCTTTCTGCACTAACTGACCAACACTCAAAATATTATGTTTTAGTCTAGGTATAAAATAAACATCAGGTATAAACCTTCTTTCACCATTCTTGGCCAAAACATTTATGACACCTTTACCCATGACATCTACTGTGATATCATTTCTTAATTTCACTTCTGATTTTATAGAATCATCAAGACTAGCAAAAAAAAATTTATTTCTTGTCATATGATTACTGTATCCACTATCTAAGAACCAAATATCTTTAGCTTTTTCTTGAGTAACATTACAAGTAAGAAACATGCTTCCAGGATTAGAACTAGATTCCCCTGGATTAGAACTAGATTCACCTGTGTAATTAGCATTTTGCTTGTACACATTTCCTTGTTTACTTCTGCAGTCACTTGCATAATGACCATATTTATTGCAATAATAACATTGAACATTAGATTTTTCAAACCTTTGTGAACCTTGCTGGAAGTGGTTGTTGCCACGTCCTCTATTGTTGTAGTTTCCTCTACTACTGTAGTTTTGATTACTGTTCTCACCTTCATCTGAATTGTTCCTTCTATATCTGCCTCTGCCTCTTCCTCTGAAGCTTGACCTGGCTCTTCCTCTTCCTCTGCCAACTGATACATGTGACTTGAAGGCATTCTTAAGAGAAGTATTATTCCTATTCATTATGGATTCATGTGTTAACAAAGAACCCATTAATTCATCTACAGATAATTGTTCCAAATCTTTGGTTTCTTCAATAGCTACAACTATTGCATCAAATTTACTAGGTAAACATCTGAGTATCTTTTCTATGATATTCTAATCCGTCATAGTTTCTCCATTAGATTTAATTTGATTCACTATATTCAAAACTTGACCCATAAACTGGTCTATAGATTTTGATTCATTCATTTGCAAATTTTCAATTCCTAAGAGATTGCAATTTAGCAATTTTTACCTTCGTATTACCTCTATAGGTAGTCTCCAAGATTTTCCATGCCTCTCTGGATCTCGTTGCTGCTGCAACTCTGGAAAATATAGATTCATCCAATTCCTGTTGGATGAGAAATAATGCTTTTGCATCTTTTTTCTTATTCTCTTTAAGCTAGTCCTTTTGTGCTTGATTTAATGCCAGATGGTCTGCCTCGTCTTGTGGTTCTACAAAACCACTTTCTACCAAATCCCATACATCTTGTGAGCAAAATAAAGTTCTCATCTTAATTGCCCAAAAATCATAGTTCTTACCATCGAAAATGGGAATTTGAGGCTGTGAAATACTGTTATACGCTGCCATTTCTCACACTAAAAATGACTTTTTGGTCGTTGTTTCTGACACAGTCGCCGACGACGGTTAAACTGCCACGATCGGTCAGCTGATATTGCCGACGTCGGTTATATTGCCGATGTCGGTCTAGGAGTCAGCTGACGTCGGTTACCTGACTGCCGATGTCGGTCTCTGTGCTGCCTGCTGGCAATTCCTACGCCCAACTGCTTCGCTCTCCTTTCTTCTTGTCGCTTCACTACTGGCTGCTTGCCTAACCAGGGTCTTCTGCCACAACCTGTGCTCTGATACCAATTTGTCAGAATATATAGAGCATAAAAAATAAGAACTCAAACAAATAAATAAAAAACTGAACAATTGCTACAACAATTTCTTAAAAGAAAGAGATTCTATTGATCTTCAATTTTTCTTGCTTACAATGATGCGTCCAAGCGTCTTTAAATAGATTTGAATCCAGACAATAATTAGAAAATAAACTCAAGACAAACTCAAGACTAAAATTAGTCTTTACATGCAAACTAACTCTCTAACAAATACTCAAACAGTTTAACTAACTGTTTGCTAACTAATTGTTCACTCAACTATCATTTTACTAACTGATTGTTCACAACTGCAGCTTAAGTGCTTGCATGACAAAAGGAGGGAGGTGGGAGAAATTATCTCCAATTAATATTGAATTTCTAACAGAGTTATGGGATTTGTATAATGATACTTGTATTTTGTGAGTAATTATCAGAATTGTTTTTATATTTACTTTAAATTATCAAGTCTTTTTATATCTGTATTATATAATTTTTATTTTAAATATTATTTGAAGTGTCATTAGTTAATGACGTTTTGCTTATAGTAATGTTTTTTAAATTTTTGTTACATCACTCATTATTATTAAAAAAATAAATGAAAATTTTATTATATTTGTAATGGTCAAATCATTTAACAATTACATATTAAATTTTGTGAGATTTTTTCTGTTATTATTTAAATATTTTTATGAATAATTATTAACTAAATTTTTTTTTTTTGATATATTTTTTATAATAATTATAAAATAAATAGACTTATTTTAACATAAAACTATTATAAAAAAATTAATTTCATCTTTTTTACTTTTGTAATATATCCAACTGATTCTCGTACCTTATCATTATTATTAATACATCAAATTATATATCATAGCGAAAAGCTGGGCTATCATCTGAAGGTTATTAGAGACATCAAATTTTTCAAAAATGAACTCGGGGATAAAGCTTCCTGGCTATGGAAAATCTTTGGTTTCATGTGGTGCTGCATTACATTTGGTTGGGATGAGAACTATGTTTCAGAAACAAGGATTCCTAAGATGACCCCTGCATCGAAGCTTAATCTTAGGATGGTCGTCTTCGTCGACGATCTTGATAGGTGTCAAGAAAATGTCATTCTTCAGGTATAATATTTATCTGAAGCTCTCAGTAGAATAGATTTATTATATCAATATGACTATTAATAATGTCGGGTTCTTGAAATTCTTTATATGCGTTGCAGATATTATCTGCTATCAATCTGGTTTTGGCTGCTTGCGAGATCAACGTAATTTTAGGTATGGACAAGAAAACTATCCAAAGAGCTATATTAAGAATGTTTGGGGACAAGAACAAGAAACCTGCTCAGTCTAGTCAGGACTTAGCAGACAAATATTTAAGAAAAATAATACAGCTGCCATTAGACCTACCTGACCCTAGCCCTTCCGAGTCCAAGTTCTTTTTAGATGGACAGCTAGGTACGTTGGACACTAGAAAAGGGCCTTCTGGCTTAGAGACTGAATCACAAATACAAACTGATGGTGCTCTTAGGAAATGGAATCCAAAGTTCAGCATGAGAACTTTAGATGATTGGGATTCGAAACGAGGTGAGAATATTTCACTCCGCCCTGTGTCATTTAAATACATTTGAATTAGTTGACATGGTGTATGCTTGTGCCATTTGGGAAAAATAACTTTTTCCTATCTCATACTTCAATGTTGCGATAGGTATAAAAGAAACTGGAGTTACAAAAGGAAGAGACAACGTTTCAGGTGAAAAGATTTCAATTGAAATACGAAATTGATTGTCATCTTGTTTCATTGTCTTACAAGTTTGCCATGGTTTTTAACCATGGTTTCTGGGTACAGGTACGCCTAGAGGAGGAGTAAATCCACATTTATCTGGCAAAAAGCTGGAACGCCGTGAAACAATAGAATCTCTTGATCAAGATACTGAAGCTAAAGAAGAAAGAGAGCACATTTCAGGTGAAAAGCTTGCAATTGCTATTTATACAAAATCGATTATCAATATTGCTTGCCATTTTGAAGATTTAGAATGGCTTTTAACTATTTCTACCTGCAGATACTACTGCTGGAAAAGGAACAACTTCACATTTACCTTATAAAAAGGAGCAGAAACAAACCAATCAGGTAATAGGTGAGTAATTTAAACAGATCCAGATGTATTATAAAATGATATGACTTCTGGCGCCATATATTGTGGCATATTTTCAGAATGCCTTTAATTGGAATTCCAATTCTTTGTTCGTAAAAGAAAGAAAGATTGACATAGACCCTGAATCACCTGGCATAAAAAGAACCCCCCAAGAAGAAGAACAAGTGCCAGGTTAAAAGATTCTCAACCTGTCTGTTTTATTATAGTTTTTATTTTTAGAGTAAAGGCCTTATGTAATGCGTGGGATACAGGTGACCCCGTTACAAACACTTGCACTTATGGGAATCTCGTGGCATCCTTCATCAAGAAATTGGTGGCATCCTTCTTCAAGAAATTGGTGGCATGCTTGAGGTCCAAGTACGCAGAAAACTCAGAGATTGAGTAACAGCTTATGGAAATGTCGCCAATAACTTATGAAATGATTATCCCTAAATATAGCGAAGGAGAAAGGGATACATTTTACTTCCTTCAGACTCATACCACAGGCGATAGAAAGCTTCCCCGAGAATGGAAGCGATTGGTAACCTACCATCGCCTAGCATGGAATATCTTGTCGAAAACCCCACCAGTGAAGACATTGGCAGGATGGCAGGTTCAACTTATAGCATGGGTATTTGTCTGCTGGCAATGGAAGAACCTAATAAACACTATAATACAGGTGTGCTACCAATATTAATAGTACTAGTTTATTCAATATAAATGTTTCGATACCCGCAGATTGCAAGACGTTCATAACCAATCTTTCTATTTATAAATCTGCAGGAATGGCACGAGCTTGGTGCTCTTAAATATTGGATAGCTGTGAATGATAATCAACCAGGGGAGATGGGACGTGAGCAAACTAGCGGACCTTCGCTTAAAGAGATTGTTCAGCATTACATCGATGACAGGTGGCCTAAAGACAAAAATAGTAGCTCTGTCTCTGTTTCTGATCAAGTAAATATTGCAAAACCCAAACAGATTGAGGAAAAGACTGTGCAAGGCATGATAAGCAGCACTTCCAGTTCTGCTTCCACTTCCGCTTCCACTTCCACTTCCTCTTGCATAGAGGAGGATATAAGAGAAAAAGAATATCGCTTGAAGGAAGTGGTAAGACAGGTTATAAAAGCAGAGAGGGAGCAGGAACGTGGGTATTGGCTAAAACACAAAAAGCTTCAAAGTAGAAGGAATAAGAAAGGAAAGCAAAAGTGTAAGCAAGTACAAGAACCTGATCATGGAGGGCCTAAGATAATGATAAAAGAAGTTTTACAAAATGAGGAGGTGGAGAATTGGGTAAAACAGACTTTGAGAAACGTTTTGAAAGAGGAAAGAAAGAATGTCAGAATAAAAGAGAGCATGCAAAAAACAAGAACTCAAACAAATAAATAAGAAAGAACTCAATTGCTACTGCAAATTCTTGAAGAAAAGAGATTTTATTGATCTTCAAATTTCCTTGCTTAAAATGATGCGCCCAAGCGTCTTTAAATAGATTTGAATCCATACAATAATTAGAAAATAAACTCAAGACTAAAATTAGTCTTTACATGCAAACTAACTCTCTAACAAATACTCAAACAGTTTAACTAACTGTTTGTTAACTAAGTGTAATCTAACTGATTGCTTACTATCAGTTAACTAACTGATTGTTCAACTGAATGTTTAACTAGTTGCATGACAAAAGGAGGGAGGTGAGAGAAATTATCTCTAATTAATATTTAATTTCTAACACTCCCCCTTAATTTCTACCACTTACAATTTCAGCATTTACAATGCCTAAATTTTGTCTCAAATAATCAAAGGCCTTTTTTGGTAATGCCTTTGTAAATATATCTACTAATTGATCTTTAGATCTGCAAAAGTCCAGATGGATTTCTCTATTGTTCACTAATTCTCTGATAAAGTGAAATCTTGTATCAATGTGCTTGCTTCTCTTGTGAAACACATGATTTTTTGATAAAGCGATTGCTGATTTGTTATCACAAAAGATTGGTGTTGACTCCTTCTGTGCTTGTAATAAATCTTTCAATATTCTTCTCATCTAAGTTGCTTGACATGCTGCTGATGTGGCTGCAACATACTCTGCTTCAACTGATGAAAGTGTCACTATAGGTTGCTTTTTGGATGCCCATGTGACTACACCTGTGCCTAAAAGAAAGGCATATCCAGAAGTACTCTTCCTATCATCAACGCTACTTGCAAAATCACTGTCAGTAAAACCAATCAAACTAAAATCGTTAGTTGTGGAATATAAAATTCCATATTCTGTAGTTCCTGCCACATATCTTAATATCATTTTTCCAACTTGCCAATGTGAGTCTTTTGGTGACTCCATGAATCTTGAGATTAAACTAACCCCATAACTGATATCTAGTCTAGTAGCTGTAAGATATATCAAACTACCAAATAGCCTTTTGAATATTGTAGTATCAACATTAGAACCTTGATCTTCTTTGCTAAGTTTAGTCCCTGTAGCAATTGCTGTAGGTGTTGGTTTACAATTCAGCATCTTAAATCTCTTTAATACATCCTTTGCATATTTAGTTTGACAGATAAAAATTCTTTTCTCTGATTGTACAACTTCAATTCCCAAAAAATACTTCATTAATCTCAAATCTGTCATTTCAAATTCTTTCTTCATTGCTGATTTAAAAGTGTCTATAGACAAATTTTTAGTAAAAATCAAATCATCAACATATAAACACACAATCAAAATCTGACCTTCTTTGTTGATTTTTGTGTACAAAGTAGGCTCACTATCACTTCTGCTAAATCCATTGTTTAACATATAAGAATCAATCATGTTATACCATGCTCTTGGTGCTTGCTTAAGACCATAAAGAGCCTTCTTCAATCTGTAAACTTTTTCTTCATGTCCTTGTACTTCATAACCTGTGGGTTGTTTTACATATACTTCTTCACCAAGAAAATCATTCAAAAAAGCTGATTTTACATCCATTTGATATACATACCAATTATTTTGAGCAGCTATTGATAATAGCATTCTTACAGTATCCAATCTAGCAACTGGTGCAAATGTTTCATTATAGTCAACTCCTTGTTCTTGTGCAAAACCTTTTGCTACTAACCTTGCCTTTTGTTTTTCAACATTTCCATCTGCATCAAATTTAGTCTTATAAACCCATTTGACTTCAATACAATCCTTACCTTCAGGTAGAGTAGTTAGATCCCATGTCTGATTTCTTTCAATAGCATTCATCTCTTCATCCATTGCTTTTAGCCAATGTTCCTCTTTAACTGCTTCTTCATAATACATCGGGTCATGAGTGAAAAGAGCAAAATTTAAAACCAAATCTAATTTTTCTTCTTCTTGATTATAAATCTCACTCAAACTTCTCATTTTCTTACCTTTAATTCTTGATCTCAAGGTAGCAAGAGTTGGATCTAATTCATCACTTACTTGTGAATTTGGAGTAGGGTGACTTGCATGACGAGATTCACCTTGTTCAAACCTCCTGGGTGTTCTTATTGGAGTGCTTATGCCTGCTTGTGGAGAGGATTGTCCACCTTGCAAATTTTGTTCTTCAGAAACTTCTTCATCATGTGGAATTGGTGCCCTAACTATGATGGTGCTACCATCCCATGCTTCTGCTTCCTTAAATTCTACATCCCTGCTAATAATCACTTGCTTTGAAATTGGGTTATACAACTTATATGCCTTTGATTCTTTAGAATATCTAATAAAAATGCATTTCTCACCTCTATCATCAAGTTTCTTTCTCAATTTAGATGGTATAAGAGAATATGCAACACAACCAAAATTTTTGAAATGATTTACACTATATTTCTTACCACTCCACGCAACTCAATCTCTGACACTCTTTGTTGAGCTTCTGTTCAGAATATACACTGCACATGCTATTGCTTCTGCCCAATATTCATTTGACAAGTGTTTGGCTTTCAACATGCTTCTTGCCATTTCCATGATTGTTCTGTTCTTTCTTTCTGCTACACCATTCTGCTGTGGTGTGTACCTTGTAGTCAACTATCTTTTGATTCCATGATACCTGCAAAAATCTTGAAATTGATTAGACATATATTCACCTCCTTTATCTAACCTGAGTACCTTGATATAACGGCCACTCTTCTTTTCAACCATTGCCTTGAATTCTTTAAACTTTTCAAAGGCTTCAAACTTATTTTTGAGAAAGTATATCCAAGTCTTTCTGCTAAAGTCATCAATGAAGGTTAGAAAATAAGTACTACCTCCAAATGATGGAGTTTGCATTGGTCCACATAAATCACTATGGACTAACTCTAATATTATCTTAGCTCTATTTGAGCCTCATACTAGAAAACTCTCTCTATGTTGTTTTGCCAGAATACAACTGTCACATGACCTTCCTGGCTATTCTATTGGTGGTAAACCCTTCACCATATTTTTTTTTTGTAATAACTTTAAACCTCCAAAATGTAAGTGTCCATACCTTAAGTGCCATATCCATGATTGGTCTAGCTGCATGGATTTGTATTGGGCTTCCTCTTTTCCTTTGATGCACTGAATATGAAGAGGGAACATCCGATTCTTGGTCATCTCCACTTTTTCTATCAACCTGTCACTTGGAAACTTGTCCAAAATTGTGCAAACATTATCTATAAAAGACACTCTGTAACCTTTCTGAACTAACTGTCCAATACTCAAAAGATTATGTTTTAGTCTAGGTACAAAATAAACATCAGGTATAAACTTTCTTTCACCATTCTTGGCCAAAACATTTATGACACCTTTACCCATGACATCTACAGTGATATCATTTCCTAATTTCACTTCTGATTTTACAGAATCATCAAGACTAGCACAAAATTCTTTATTCTTTGTCATATGATTACTGCATCCACTGTCTAAAAACCAAATATCTTTAGCTTTTTCTTGAGTAACATTAAAAGTAAGAAACGTGCTTCCAGGATTAGAACTAGATTCACCTAGATTAGAACTAGATTCACCTATGTAATTAGCATTCTGCTTGTACACATATCTTTGTTTACTTCTGCAGTCACTTGCATAATGACCTATTTCTTGCAGTAATAACATTGAATATTAGATTTATCAAACCTGTGTGAACCTTTCTGAAAGTGGTTGTTGCCACGTCCTCTATTACTATAGTTTCCTCTACTACTGTAGTTTTGATTACTATTCTCACCTTCATCTGAATTGTTCCTTCCATATCGGCCTCTGCCTCTTCCTCTGAAGCTTGACTTGGCTCTTCCTCTTCCTCTGCCAACTGATACCTGTGACTTAAAAGCATTCTCAAGAGAAGTGTTATTTCTATTCATTCTAGATTCATGTGTTAACAAAAAACCCATTAATTCATCTACAGATAATTGTTCCAAATCCTTGGTTTCCTCAATAGCTACAACTATAGCATCAAATTTACTGGGTAAACATCTGAGTACTTTCTCTATAATCTTCTAATCCGTTATTGTTTCTCCATTAGATCTAATTTGATTCACTATATTCAAAACTTGACCTATAAACTGATCTATATATTTTGATTCATTCATTTGCAAATTTTCAAAAGTTCTCCTAAGAGATTGCAATTTAGCAATTTTTACCTTTGTATTACCTTTGTAGGTATTCTCTAAGGATCTTGTTGCTGCTGCTACTCTACAAAAAAATGATTCATCCAATCCCTGTTGGATTATAAATAAAGCTTTTGCATCTTTCTTTATATTCTCTTTAAGTTGGTCCTTTTGTGCTTGATTTAACGCCAGATGGGCTGCCTCGTCCTTCGGTTCTACAAAACCACTTTCTACCAAATCCCATACATCTTGTGAGCAAAATAAAGTTCTCATCTTAATTGCCCAAAAATCATAATTATTACCATCAAAAATAGGAATTTGAGGCTGTGAAATACTATTGTTTACTGCCATTTCTTACGCTAGAATGACTTTTTGGTCGTTGTTTCTGACACACAGTCAACAACAAGAGTAAAACTACCACGGTCAGTCACTAATACTGCTGACGTTGGTAATACTGCCGATGGTGGTAACTATTACTACCAACGTTGGTAAGACTGCCGATGGCGGTAACAAATACTATTGACGTCGGTTAAACTACCGATGGCGGTAATAAAGTTGACCGATGTCGGTCTCTTCACTCCCTGCTGGCTCTTCTTTCACTCTCTGACTTTGGTTGATGCGTGCTTCTGCTGACTATGCACTTCTGCAATCTCTGCTTCTCCTTGTGCTTCTGCTACACAAATCCTTACCAGGCTCTGATACCAATTTGTCAAAATAAAAGAGATCATGCAAAAAACAAGAACTCAAATAAATAAATAAGAAAGAACTCAATTGCTACTGCAAATTCTTGAAGAAAAGAGATTTTATTGATCTTCAAATTTCCTTGCTTACAATGATGCGCCCAAGCATCTTTAAATATATTTGAATCCATACAATAATTATAAAATAAACTCAAGACATACTCAAAACTAAAATTAGTCTTTACATGCAAACTAACTCTCTAACAAATACTCAAACAGTTTAACTAACTGTTTGTTAACTAACTGAGTGTAATCTAACTGATTGCTTACTATCAGTTTACTAACTGATTGTTCAACTGAATGTTTAACTAATTGCATGACAAAAGGAGGGAGGTGGGAGAAATTATCTCCAATTAATATTTAATTTCTAACAGAGAAAGAGAACAGGCAGGAAGGAGGACTTTGAGAAAGGCAAAGGAGATGGAGGAGAAAGGTGTGTGGAACAGTGGCAAGGGAAGAAAGAGAAGGCATCCAAGAAAGGCAAAATGAAGGTCGAAATGGAAGAAGAGGAGAAGGAATGAAAGGAATGGGAAAATCTGAGAGAAACATTGAGCCACTACAATGTTACAATGGATGGTATTCAAGCCTTCCAGCAATTTTGATTTTACTGTGTTCCTGGTCATCTCCCATGGCCATTACACAAACCAGATGTAAACTTCACCTAGTGTCTAATGACTCTTTGTTATGTGTTTGCAAATATGTACAGACTGGAATTTGTAGGCGATCATGCCACAATGGATCAGGCTAATGTAAGCCCCAGGTGGCTTTGATAGAATATATATTTAGTAGACTGTGGCATTAAGCCCAAGGAGTTTGATAATAATGTAATTTTTTTTTCAATTTGGTTGGGACTGCTATGTATTTTAATATTGCAAATATGAGTAGTAATATAAGCAAAATTTACTATATCTCCACTTTTATTCCAAATCTTATTATGATGTATACACAAAGTCTTATAAAATCATATTAATATCATTTATAAAATCATATTAATATCCTTTATAAAGATTTTGTTAAAAATTAAGGTTATTTTAATAATTTTTTTGGGAAATGTTTTTTTATACATTTTCAATAAAATATATTTCTTTAAAATTTGAATTATTAAATAATGAGACATTTTTCCTTATATAGAATATTTTTATGTTTTTTCTTTAAATTTTTCCTATAATAATAAATTGTTAATTAATTTATTTTTAGAAAATTGGAAAGATTATACATATGATTCATTCTATGCTTTGCAATATTAATTGATAATTTCTTATATTATTTTTTAATTTATAAATTAACATAAAATTTATGTTTATACAAATAATTCAAATTAAATAAAGATAAAATGAAACTATTTACTAAGTATGTACTTATATTTCAAACTATGATTACTATGATGATTCATCAACTACTAAATAATGAATTTTAAAATATTTTTGTTTATAATTTGCTTCTAAATTTTAAAGAAAAAGTAATCTTTCAATACTAATCATTATTTTGATGAGTTTTGTTATGTAGCTAAAGACTTTTAAGTCAAACTTTCAAAGCTAAATTTACTAAAGTCCTGATCAAATTCTTCAACTTCTACTACTTTCAAATTTTAAAATACAATAAATTTCAAGGCTATAGTTAATGAGAATAATTTTTAACTTAAAATAGATGTTAAGAATGTTTTCAATAATGTAGAACAACCATTTAATAGGGTCATATTATCTCAACAAAAAAAGTGTAGCAAATTTACCATATTAAGTAAAATTTTATAATTTATGTTGAAAAGATTGTTTTAAGTGTAATATGATTATTTTATATCTTATTATAAAATTGGATCCCTCAAGACCATTACTTATGAGTTATGATTTAAATGTATTTTATGATTTCATATTATTTCAATTCATTCTTAAAAGAAATGTATTATCTTGAAGCATAAGATATAAGACCTTATTGATAACATTCATAATCAAGTGGAAGGTACAAATAAAAATATGAATAAATGAATGGATCCACCAAATAAACACTTGAAAAGCTTTACCAATCATCTTTCAAATCATAATAGATAGACGAAACTAAATGGAAATGCCAAAAACTTCTAATACTCATTCACATGATAAATCATAGGTATGATTAGTATAATTACAAAAAAAAGATATATCATTAAATGATTTTGTATCATGATATTGATATCAAAATAGATAGCTCATACAACGGAGCCTTTATGCATTAATGATTCATAAGTAAACTCAAATAAGAGAATGATGTAGTCATGATTGGTAATGCTTTAAGTACCAATGTATGTATTGATAAATTTATCAATAGTTTTAGGATATATTAAATATAATTAAAAACTATTTTAGTATTATGGGATATGATGACATTATAAAAAAGTCACTTGGGTGTCTTTTCTCTTAAAAAGGGGTCCTATGATAGATTTAATTTTGTGTTATGTGGTACCCAATCATAAAACTTATGATGTTTTGTTTGGTACACTATGGATACATTAAATGAGAGCAATTCCATCGAGTTTATCTTAAAATTTAAAATTTGTGCATAAAGACTAAATTATTATAATTGAAAAAGATGTTTATAATTTACCATCATATATATATATATATATATATATATATATATATATATATATATATATATATAAGAAAGAATAAAATAATATACTAGAGAAAATATACGCCTTCTCAAGGAATAACCTATTTTACTATTAGAACACCTCATACTATATTAATAAATCAAAATATAATACAAAAGGTTACATAGTAACTCAGGGAGACAAATCATGGCCCAAACTCCACATCTGGCAAATAAACTAGCTCAAAACATTAGTAAAATATTGGATAGAACATGATAAAAACAAATTTTTAAAAAATAGAAAGATAATTAATCACATATCATTTCTCCAAGAGGCAGAGGTAGAGGTTCATCCTTGGGAAGCACTAACCAAGCAGGTAGTTCTATATCTAAGATCTTCAGATCAGACCAGCCATCCAAGGGGTCATCATGTATAGTGATTGGCTAACCATTAGTGGGTTGAATAGGAAAAACAACACTCATTATAGACTGCTAAGTAAGATTGACATCAAATTTCCCACAAACACTCCAACCACCCCTAGGGGAGGGCAAAGCAAAAAGTGGCCCCTATTATGAGACTGGCTTCTACTTCAACATCTCTTGGAAGGAGGTAGCAGGGACCTATAGGGCAGGTCAACAGGTGAAACTCTGCTCATAGTACATAGGGCACTCCTCCAGTGGTCAAGGAGATCCTATAGGTGGTATAGGTTTAGCACCATCTTCTCCACTTGAGCCTACATCTGCAAGTAAACCAAATAAATAAAAATAACCTTTTCATTAGTAGATAATGAAATTCCACATTCTTCATGATTAAAAATAGCATTATTTTTAGCTTTTCAAAGTTGAAAGAGGATGATATCATGAAAAAATGTCATAGAAAAGTAATAGAAGATGGCCAGTTTGAATAATCCCCAAAATGTGCCTAGCACCAAGAAAAGGGGTCAAGATGAAAGGGTTGAAATAAGGAGTGGATCCAGTGCCAAACAAAATGATCTTTAGGACAAAATTAGAACATATGCTTGAAAGACTCAATATGCTTTTAAGCTAGATAGAAGGGGTGGGGAATGCAAAGGTGGAGTAGCCTCTCACCTAGGGGGAGCCCCTAGTAGATTAAACACTAAAGAAAATGAGTTAATTTGGGCTTCAAACTAGGGTGCCACACACATTTCAAATGAGTGAGCCAAGTCTTGGGAGAGGACTGAAGGCCCCATTGTTTGTTGAGCTTATCGAGAGTTGGGGATAATGGACTCATAACCTTATATAAGCTCGAGAGAGTAGGATTTAAAATGTGTATCATAGTTTCACCTCCAGTATTTCCACCTTGCCTTAGGGGGCTGAAGACCAAGCTTATGGAGCATAACAATAGGAAGTAATTCTTAAATGATGGAAGATAAGTCAACATTATTTAATTAAGATTTGATTTTCAAATCAAGCCAAGGGATCCAATCTCTATAAGTAACCAAATCATGAATATATTGAATTCTTTTATGAAATAATCATAGTGCTTTAATACCAGGCAATTCAATTAGGAGAATAGAAGAACTAGTGAGAATATGAGACCACAATAAATATGATCATTATAAGATAACCTTGTGAAAAATCCATCCCCTACCCACTTCAAGTGGCATTTAACTACTTTGAAATCCTTCTAGATACTTTTGACCATAAAGGAACTTGTAATCTTGACTGACACAATAGTGATGAGAAGGGAGTGAAATCCAATATTTTGCCAGTTGGTTTTACCATAGGGAGAACCTCAAGAGATATAATGGAGGAGGAGGATTTTTCAATACTCATTTCCCTCAATGGATTGAACAACCCATTTAGCACATAAGGCCATACTTTGCTAATAAGTTTTAATTATGCCCATGCAAACCTTCTCATGAGGAAGGAATCATATATCCCAGGTCACCTAATGAAAACCCTGATCCTTATTAGAATTGGCCCAAAGGAAATCATGAAGAAGCATGGATATACTATCATAAGATGATTTGGAAGGGGCCCAGCAAGAGGAGTAGTAGACATGAGTATCCACCAAAATCTTGTTGCATATCTGAAACTTGCCCACCAGAGAGAAGGGTTTAGTGATCAACTATTCAATTTTCCTTTCAATCCTATTGAGGACATACTACCAAAGGTCAGAAGGTGATCTGTCAAAAGTGAAGGGGATGCCCAAGAACTTAAATTATTCCCCTCAAATGATCCATTACCAATTAAACTTTATAAGCTACTCAGGCACCAACATCATGCTTTACTGGAAGCATTGGGTTTTCCTCCATTTAAGGATAGAGCTTGAAGCCAAATAAAAGGTATATAGACATTGCATAGCTTCAATAAAAGTGGCATAGTTATCTTTGAGTGTGAGAAAAGTGTCATTTACAAAGTGGTCATTGATAATCTAAGAAATGTGATCGGGCAAAACAATGCCATGAAAAATCCCTTGCAAGGCCTTAGAAGCTAGAAGGTAACCCAATGCTTCAACATTAATAGCATAAAGTGTGGGAGCAAGGGGGAACCCTTATTGAATAGAGCATTAGAGTTTTATCCCTAGGTTTTGATAACCATTAATAGTGATGTAGGTAGAGTCATCATGAAGCAAGGTCTGCACAACCCTGATAAAATAAGGACCAAAGCCAAGAGCCTTAAGAATGGAGAGAATAAAATTCCACTTGATCTTGTCATAAGCCTTTTCAAAATATAGCTTGAGAAAAATAATTCTCTATAGAGAGGAATGAGCCTAGGCCATACCCTCCCAAACTAAAAAATTATTATCCAAGATATACCTCCCTCTAATAAAATTTGTTTGTTTAAGTCTAAAAATGGTGGGTAATATTAGTCAAACATGATTGGAAAGGATCTTGTAATACACATTTATCAAGGTTATCAACTTTTAGCTAGTGAGAAGCTCAAGATCCCTAGATTTAGGGATAAATTTAATATTACCTTGATTAATCATGGGACAAGAGACTAATTACATAGGGCCTCTTTCTAGACCTAAAATAAGTTAGGGTTGGTAAACCCCCAAGTGGATTTGTAAAACTCATAAGGGAAACCATCGAGGTCAGGGGCTTTGTTATTGCTCATAATATGTAAAGCTTTTGTAAGCTCTTGCAGGGTGAGTGGTGCATCACATAGTCATTGATCCACAGGCTTGAGATTGTAAGGAACCAATTCAAGGTAATTATGAAGAGTGTGTGACCTCTCAGTTGTAAAGGGTTGAGCATGGAGAACCTATTGGTAGTGCTCAATAAAGGTCAAGGAGATATCAACTAGGGAGGTGAGCCAGGATTGATCCACTTAAATGGGTTTAATTTTCCCACAAGCCTATTTTAATTTTAGTGATTTGAAGAAATCCTTGGAGGATTTGTCACCAATTTTGAGCCAATGTAACTAATAAAAATATATTTATATAACACAGAAAAACATTACATAATCAGTGAAGTCCAACAAGATTCTAGCCATACATAGTCATAATCCTACTGAATCTTTAAGATCAACAATCAGAAACTAACATATATAGGTTTCATACGCTATGCACAGTGTAAAAGGCCAAACAATTTTGAAAACTATTCAACCTTGAGCTAGGTAGTTATCTAAACCAATACTTAACAGACCTATCCTAAGACTTGCAGAGCTTAAAGACTTGAAAATCTCTCTCCTTTCTACTCTTAGCATTCAATGGTAGTGAATGAACCCCAAACTCTTCTGAAATAAATAATTGGGATTCCATCGGTTAGAGAAGTAATCAGTTACAAAAAAATGGAAACCTAGGTTTGTTGGATGATAGCCCCATCCAACTAGGCAAAGTGACAAAATAAAATATGCTTTGCTCATGTCACACCAAAAGGCATACTGCCCAAGGAGCATCTAATAAAAGCTAAGAGGCCAACAAGCCACCCCTACCACATGTGTTACTTCTCACTTTATTGGGATTCCCTACTTGAATCATGGAGTAATATGAGCACATGCTCCTGTCAGATCAAAACCTTTATAAAAAGCAAACATCATCTCACAACTATAAACAATAGAGGATAGGCCCACTCTACTAGCCAAGACAAGACCTTACAATGGTTCACATGCTGTGATATAGCTAGATCACACTCTAGGATTTGCTTTCATAGTTAAATCATCTATATCACCATATTAAAGAGACAGTGAACAAACCTTGAAAGGGCCAATCCATGCTTCCTACTAGGGACTCCCATAAGGGCTTTCAATAGACATGTCAATGTTTATGTCATCTGAATCTTCATACCTATGATAAGTGTCATAGACATAGTCATCCCACGATTATGCATGTGTTTCATGAAGATTAGGGATTAATCTTTCAATTTTATTATGGTGCCAAGGATTTGCCACAAGAAATTCATTACTTAATATGGTATCATCATATTCTATAAGCTCACAAATTTTTTTCGAAATGTATATCTAATTTTCTTGTTCTCATGGTTATATATACAATCTTTGAAACATAACTTAAATTCTATTTCATCATACAAGTGATCTCCAATAAATTTGAATAAGATATTAGTATCATAAAAACCTAATTCTTCATGAATTACAAGAATTTTGAACCATGAGCTTAAAGTGGTTGGTTCATATTCTTCAAGCCATTGATCCCAAGTTAACTTTTCTCATTGATCATATGGTACATCAACTAGTCTATCATGAAAGCTCCTTGTAATTAGATTGGTGCTCATATAGATATAGACTTATCCATAGAAAATTACCTTTGCTTTGATCAACCAGAACTCTATAAGTGACAATTGTCCTCCAAGTATCCTGATATTTTTGTGATCCATGTCACAGAATCTAGTCCAACTTCTTCCATCAACATCAGGAAAGTTCTTGTAAGCATTAACTAAGAAATATTTTGATAAAATCTTTTCAATAGCAAGCCTAGGAAGTTCTTTGATTTAGGTCTCTGTAGGGATAAGAAGCCATTATTTTATTCTTTATTTTTCTTGCTGAGTAAGATTTTTTGGAATAGTATCGTAATCAAAATTATCATATCCTTCATCACCCTGAAACATAAAAACATGATTAGTATAAAACTTATGAGAATACCATTTTCAACCTTCTCTAGACATACAATCAACTAAATAATTAACATTTCATTTCTTGTATTGAACATAAAACTCAAAGTTAGAAAACCATATTGCCCATCTAGTCATTATCTAGTTTCCAACATGCTAGGTGTGGGGTTTTCTAATGATAGATTCGAACTGTAAAAGATTTATCCTTAAGAGGAATATTTTTGGGAACAAAAATATCCTTAGTTTGAACATGCATAGTTTGGTTGCTAATATTTATTTTTTAGTGTAATGGTAATTATTTTGAGTTGGGTTCCATGTTCCACTGCAATAATAGCATACTTCTTCTCTACCATCTTTAGTTCTCTCCAAAAGTATTCTGCCATATGCTTCATCTGAAGCATCTATTTCCAAAATCATTAAACCTTCTCTAAGTAGTTTGAGATTTGGTAGTCCTTTAACTTTTTCCTTGATTCTATTAATTACCTATGTCATTTTAGTAGTCCATGGGCTTGAGTCTTTTCTTAACCTTTTATGTTGTATTTTCCTATCTTTGGCATGATCTTTATAGAACGGAGAGCAATAATTTAGAGATTCAAGGAATCTCTGTAATTAGGTTTTGTCTTTTATTTCATTTAGGAATCTTTCTAAAGATTGAAAAATATTTGGTTGTAATGCAATCTTATTTTGACATATATTTAACCCAGGAAATTCAATCTCTATTTTGCCTATCTCCATTTTCTTATCACTTAAAACCAACCCATTTTGGTTAAAAAGATCATAAAATTCTTTAAAATGTATAAGATGAATATATAAATCTTTTGAAATAACTAACATATCATCAATATAGACATCAAAATACTTAGCATGTCTAAAGATTCCATCCATCCTTTTTTGAAATTTAGAGGGAGTATTTTTCAGGCTAAAAGACATAACCTTCCACTCATAATGCCTATCTAAGAATGGAAAGACAAATATAGTTTTATAAGTATATTTATGTTCTACTACAATTTGCCAAAATCCACTTTTCAAATCAAACTTAGAAAAAACACAACATTCCTTTAGATTGTTGATAATAGATTGTTGATAAGAACAGTCTTGTTAGGAATTGGATGCCTAACAGGTATAAGCTAATCATTGAGTTTTTTATAATTTATTACCGGTCTCATTTTCCCTCTCTTTTTTTTTTTGAGTGTTTATTCACATAGAATGTAGGATAAGCCCATTCACTATGGCTTTTCTGTATCAAATCCTTTTGTAATAATTCTTTGATCTCTTCTTCTCCTATTTTAACTTGAGAAGGGGAGAAAGGGATAGTGTTAGATTTGATACCTCGGGTATGATCAATGCTAGGTTTTAGATCAAGAGAAATAATATATTTACACTTATCCCAAAACCTTATGGGATCATTATCACAAAATCCTTTGATCTTAGTTATGATAGTATTCAGGATATCTTTTCTCTTTTTAAAATCTTATAGTGTCCTATAAATCTTCATCTGTATTTTTCTATCTTCTTTTTCATGGCGTCTTGTGGCAATTCTTATAGTTGTATGGGTTTTCTAGGAATTTGGTGTTAATTACCAAAGAAGCTTAAAGACAAGTATTTGTTGTGAATAGTATAAGGCATAAATTGATTCAGGAAGTTCATTCCTAAAATAATATATGTCAACATCTTATTGAACATTCATAATTTTACATATGCCTTAATGCCATTTGCTTTAAGTATTACCCTAGGAGCAACTTTATTTATAGTAGTCCTTAACCCATTGATAGAAAAAAAATCTAATGAAACATCTTACCATAGGTACTTTGGGATAGCTCTATGCTTTACAATACTCATATTTGCTCCAGTATTGATTAAACAATCTTGGATAAATAAGCCATTGTTTGAGTCAATGACGTTTACTGAGATAATGATTTTTTTTGGTTCTCTAGCATAGAAATATCCTTGGTTAGGAGGAACTTCTTTAGGGCTATTTTATTCTATAGAATATTCAAAAAAAATAATCAATTCATTAATATCTTGAGAAGTAGATTCTATTTTTGATTTTATAGCTCTAAGGATTTCAACAAGAGGCTTTTGGTATTTTATCAAGCTCTTTGTGCTTGGATTATTAGGCTTAGATTTTTATTTTCTATTCCATTCCTATTGTGCATATAACATTGGGTTGTCATGAACGTCAACCTATTGCAATTTTTTGCCCTTAGGATCACCATGCATGATGCATAATTGGGTAATCTCATCTTTATAGATAGGGATGAGATGAAGAGGGAGCTTACGGTTCTGGAGTAGATATTCTAGATGTTACATTCAGCCTTTGGGATCAAAACCAAACATCATATTACAATAGTAGAGTTCAGTCTCAGAGTTATCAGAAGAAGATAGTTCTTCAAATTGATTTAGTTGATTTTCATTTTCACTAGAAGAAATATCATTTTCAGTGGGTATTGAATAGGCATCATCATCTGAGCTGAATTCAGAAATAACTAGCATTTCTTCATTAGGAAGTATAACTCTAATCTTTTTATTATTTTCAAGATACCTTTTCTTATTTGGGAACTTAGGAGCTATATGACCTTCTTGACCATGGATATAACATTTTATAGGTCATTTTCCTAAGATGTTTCTTTTCAGCTTAACATTAGTTTTTTTTTTTTTAGAAAACCTCCTCTTATACTTGGGCTTGTCTCCAGTTTTCCATTTTTGGGATCTGCTCTTTTCTTTGTGGCATTTACAATGAGAATTATTAGAACCATAATATCCTGGTGCACTATATCCACTATTTTTACATATACTATTATCAATGGTTTTCATTTGTTTTTTAAGCAATTTGGCCGCATCTTTATCCTTACATTGATTTTAAAGATACACTTCTATAGACTAGATAATTTAACCAAAGGTCATTTCTGAAACTATGGTTTTTTCTTCAATCCTGTCTTATTTTTTAGTTGATATGTAGGCCAATACTCCATCTGAGATTTTGCTAGGAAGTGCATTAATAAACATGTGTTTAGTTTCAGTGTTTTGGCTCTATTTTATTTTTCTTGCCAAAAGAGCAAAATCACACTTGAATCTGTCCCAGTATTTTATGTTATAAAGATTCATCTTGAATAATTTATTATATTTAATAGCATCAGCATTTACCATGTCTCCATCATACTCATGGATAATTTCTTCAACAAAGTCAGCTACCGTGGATCCTACCACAACCCTTTGGTATTTTGTAAGGGATAACCACCATCCTTTTAAGCTACAATCTAGGTTATCAATTATAAGGTCCATTTATTATTTCTCAGTCTTCCTAAATACAAGTTTTTGAGTTTCTACCCATCCATGGAGCCTTTCAATTAGACTCTAGATTCTATATCTTATACCATTACCTACTCCACACCAACCATCAATATTGAGTGAATATGGAAGTATAGGAACCTGAGTTAGATCATCTGGTAGCCTTTCTTGATTTTATTGGATACCCTAATCAAGGGCCTTAACACTACCAAGATTTCCTTGGGGAAAGGTTACTCTAATCCTAGGTGTGACTGTAGACAAGCTGGATGACTCAGTGTTGGAGGATATATCAATCAAATTATCAAGTTGGATATAGAATTATCAATGTCTGATATGTCACCTAATATTAGTCATATGTCTCATGTGGTCTTTTGTATCAAGTATTGACATTATTTATAGTTTCTTTGCTCATATGGATATAGACTTCTCCATGGAAAATTTCCTTTGCTTTTATTAGATGGAACTCTGCAAGTGATAATTGTCCTCCAAGTATCTTGATATTTCTGTGATCCATGCCACAAAATCTAGTGCAACTTCTTCTGTCAGCATCAAGAAAGTTCTTGTAAGAACTAACTAGGAAATATTTTGAAAAAATATTTTCAATAGCAAGCCTAGGAAGTTCTTTGATTCAAGTCTCTATAGGGATAAGAATTCATTCCTTTATTCTTTCTTTTTCTTGTTGAGTAAGATTTTTTGGAATAGTATCATAATCAAAATTATCATATCCTTCATCACCCTAAAACATCAAAACATGATTAGTACAAAACTTATGAGAATGTCATTTTGATCTTTCTCTAGACATAAAATCAGCTAAATAATTAGTAGTTCCTTTCTTATACTGAACATCAAACTCAAATTTAGAAAACCATATTGTCCATCTAATCATTGTTTAGTTTCCAAATTGTTGGGTGTGGGGTTTTCTAATGATAGATTCAAACTGTAACAAATTTATCTTTAAGAGGAATTTCTTTAGGATCAAAAAGATCCTTAGTTTGAACATGCATAGTTTGGTTGCTAATAGTTCTTTTTTTATTGGAATGGTAATTCTTTTGAGCTAGGTTCCATGTTCTACTATAGTAATAGCAGACTTCTTCTCTACCATATTTATTTCTCTCTAGAAGTATTCTACCATATGCTTCATCTAAAGCATCTATTTCCAAAATTATTAAACCTTCTCCAGAAAGTTTGAGATTTGGTAGTCCTTGAAATTTTCCCTTGATTCTTTTGATTGCCTATGTCATTTTAGTAGTCCATGGGCTTGAGTATTTTATTGACCTTTTTTGTAGTATTTTCCTATCTTTAGCTTGATCTTTATAGAATAGAGAGCAGTAATTCAAAGATCCAAGGAATCTCTATAATTAGGTTTTGTCTTTTATTTTATTTGGGAATATTTCTAAAGATTGAAAAATATAGGGTTGTAATGCAATCTTATTTTGACATATATTTAACCCAAGAAATTCAATCTTTGTTTTACCTATATCCATTTTTTATCACTTAAAACCAACCCATTCTAGTTACAAAGATTAGCAAATTCTTTCAAATGTATAAGATGACTATTTAAATCTTTTGAAAGAACTAATATATCATCAATATAGACATAAAAATGCTTAGCATGGCCAAAGATTTCATACATCCTTTTTTGAAATTTAGAGGGATCATTTTTTAGGCCAAAAGGCATAACCTTCCACTCATAATGCCTATCTAAGACTGGCAAGACAAATGAATTTTTATAAGTATCTTTAGGTTCTACTGCAATTTGCCAAAATCTACTTTTCAAATCAAACTTAGAAAAAACACAACATTCCTTCAGCTTGTTGATAAGAACAATCTTGTTAGGAATTGGATGCCCGAAAGGTATAAGCCAATCACTAAGCTTTTTATAATTTATTACTAGTCTCATTTTCCCTCTTTTTTATTTTGAGTGTTTATTCACATAGAATGCAGGAGAAGCCCATTCACTATGGCTTTTCTGTATCAAATCCTTCTGCAATATTTCTTTGATCTCTTCTCCTATTTTATCTTGAGAAGGGGAGAAAGGGATAGTGTTAGATTTGATACATTGGGTATGATCAATGCTAGGTTTTAGATCAAGAGAAATAGTATATTTACACTTATCCCAAGACCTTTTGGGATCATTATCACAAAATGCTTTGATCTTTGTTATGATAGTAATCAGGATATCTTTTCTCTTTTCAAAATCTTATACTATCCTGTAAATTTTCATTTGCAATTTTTTGTCTTCTTCTTCATTGGGTCTTGTGGCAATTCTTATAGTTGCATGCGTTTTTCTATGAATTTGGTGTTCATTACCAAAGAACCTTAAAGACAAGTATTTGTTGTGAAAAATATAAGGCATAAATTGATTTAGGAAGTTCATTCCTAAAATAATATCTATCGATATCTTATCGAACATCTATAATTTTACATATGCCTTAATGCCATTTGCTTCAAGTAGTATCCTAGGAGCAACTTTATTTATAGTAGTCCTTGACCCATTGACAGCAACAAATACTAATGAAACATCTTGCCACAGGTACTCTGGGATAGCTCCACGCTTTGCAATACTCATATTTGCTCCAAGATCGATTAAATAATCTCAGATCAATAAGCCATTGTTTGAATTAATGATGTTTACTAAGATAATGATTTCTTTTTGTTCTCCAGTATAGAAATATCCTTGGTTAGGAGGAATTTATTTAGCGCTATTTTCTTCTATAGAATCTTCAAAAACAATTATTAATTCATCAATATCTTGAGAAGTAGAATCTATTTTTGATTTTATATCTCTAAGGATTTCAACAAGAGGCTATTGGTATTTTATTAGGCTCTTTGTGCTTGGATTCTTAGGTTTAGCTTTTTGTTTTCTATTCCATTCATGTTGTGCATATAACATTGGGTTGTCATGAAAGTCAACCTATTGCAATGTTTTGCCCTTAGGGTCACCATGTGTGTTGCATAATTGGTTAAGCTCATCTTGATAGATAGGGATGAGATGAAGAGGGATTTTATGGTTCTGGCATAGATATTCTCGAAGTTACATTCAAGCTTCAGGATCAAATCCAGACATCATATTATAATAGTAGAGTTCAGTCTCAGAGTTATCAGAAGAAGATAGTTCTTCAATTTGATTTACTTGATTTTCATTTTCACTAGAAGAAATATCATTTTTAGTGGGTATTGAATAGACATCATCATTTGAGCTGAATTTAGAAATAAATTGCATTTCTTCATTAGGAAGTATAGCTCTAATCTTTTTCATCTTTTTATGATACCTTTTCTTATTTGGGCACTTAGGATATATATGACCTTCTTGACCACATATATAACATTTTATAAGTCATTTTCCTAAGATAGTTCTTTTTGGCTTAACATAAATTTTTATTTTAGAGAACCTCCTCTTATACTTGGGCTTGTCTCCAGTTTTCCATTTTTGGGATCTGTTCTTTTCTTTGTGGCATTTACAATGAGAATTCTTAGAACCATAATAGCCTGGTGCACTATATCCACTATTTTTATAGATACTATTATCAATGGTTTTCATTTGTTTTTTAAGCAATTTGGCTGCATCTTTATCCTTACATCGATTGTAAAGATATTCTTCTATAGGCCAAATAATTTAACCTAATGTCATTTTTGAAATTATGGTTTTTTTCTCCAATCCTGTCTTCCTTTTTATTTGTTATGTAGTCCAATACTCCATCTGAGATATCACTAGGAAGTGCATTAATAAACATGTGTTTAGTTTCAGTGTTTTGGATCTATTTTATTTTTCTTGCCAAAAGAGCAAAATCACACGTGAATCTATCCCAGTATTTTATGTTATAAAGATTCATCTTGAATAATTTATTATAAAGCATCAACATTTACCATGTCTCTAACGTACTCATGGATAGCTGCTTCAACAAAGTCAGCTATCGTGGATCCTACCACAACCCTTTGTTCTTCTATAATGGATAACCACCATCCTTTTATGATACCATCTAGGTTAGAAATTATAAGGTCCATGTCTTCTTTCTCAGTCTTCTTAAATATAAATTATTGAGTTTCTATCCATCTGTGGAGCCTTTCAATTAGACTCTAGAATTTGTATCTTATACCATTACCTACTTCACACCAACCATCAATATTGAGTGAATATGGAAGTATAATAACTTGAGTTAGATCATCTGGTATCCTTCCCTTATTTTATTGGATACCTTGATCAAGGGCTTCAACACTACCAAGATTTCCTTGGGGAAAGGTTACTCTAATCCTAGGTGTGATTGTAGACAAGCTGGATGACTCAGTGTTGGAGGACATATCAGTTAGATTATCAAGTTGGATATAGAATTATCAATGCTTGATATGTCACATGATATTAGTCATATGTCTCCTATGGTCTTCTGTATCAAATATTGACATTATTTATAGTTTATTTTCTCATATGAATATAGACTTCTCCATAGAAAATTTCCTTCGCTTTGATTAGCTAGAACTCCACAAGTGATAATTGTCCTCCAAGTATCTTGATATGCCACAGAATCTAGTGCAACTTCTTCCATCAACATCAAGAAATTTCCTGTAGGAACTAACTAGGAAATATTTTGAAAAAATATTTTCAATAGCAAGCCCAGGAAGTTCTTTGATTCAAGTCTCTATAGGGATAAGAAGTTATTCCTTTATTCTTTATTTTTCTTATTGAGTAAGATTTTTTGGAATAGTATCATAATCAAAATTATCATATCCTTCATCACCCTAAAACATCAAAACATGATTAGTACAAAACTTATGATAATTCCATTTTGATCTTTCTCTAGACATAAAATCAACTAAATAATTAGTAGTTCCTTTCTTATGCTGAACATCAAACTCAAAGTTAGAAAACCATATTATCCATCTAATCATTATCTAGTTTCTAACTTGCTGGGTGTGGGGTTTTCTAATGATAGATTGAAATTGTAACAGATTTATCTTCAAGAAGAATTTCGTTAAGAGAAAAAAGGTCCTTAGTTTGAACATGCATATTTTGGCTGCTAATAGTTCTTTTTTAGTGGAATGGTAATTCTTTTGAGATGGGTTCCATGTTCCACTACAGTAATAGTAGACTTCTTTTCTGCCATCTTTAGTTCTCTCTAGAAGTATTCTGCCATATGTTTCATCTAAAGCATCTATTTCCAAAATCATTAAACCTTCTCCATGCAGTTTGAGATTTGGTAGTCCTTTAACTTTTTCCTTAATTCTTTTGATTGCCTATGTCATTTCAATAGTCCATGGGCTTGAGTATTTTTTTAACCTTTTCTATAGTACTTTTCTATCTTTGCCCTAATCTTTATAGAATAGAGAGCAGTAATTCAGAGATCTAAGAAATATCTATAATTAGGTTTTGTCTTTTATTTTATCTAAAAATCTTTTTAAAGATTTTAAAATATGGGGTTGTAATGCAATATTATTTTGACAAATATTTAACCCAATAAATTCAATCTCTATTTTGTTATCTCCATTTTCTTATCACTTAAAACCAACCCATTCTAGTTATAAAGATCAACAAATTCTTTCAAATGTATAAGATGACTATTGAAATCTTTTGAAAGAACTAATATATCATCAATATAGACAGTAAATGCTTAGCATGGCCAAAGATTCCATCCATCCTTTTTTTGAAATTTAGAGGGAGCATTTTTTAGGCTAAAAATCATAACCTTCCACTCATAATGCATATCTAAGACTGGCAAGACAAATGTAGTTTTATAAGTATCTTTAGGTTCTACTGTAATTTTCCAAAATCCACTTTTCAAATCAAACTTAGAAAAAACACAACATTCCTTTAACTTGTTGATCAGAACAATCTTGTTAGGAATTGGATGCCTAACATGTATAAGCCACTCATTGAGCTTTTTATAATTTATTACCAGTCTCATTTTCCCTCTTTTTTACCCTGAGTGTTTATTCACATAGAATGCAGGAGAAGCCTAAACAGTTTTGAAAAAAAAATTACCCTAATCCAGGTAGATATCTAAACCAATACTTAATAGACCTATCTTAAGACTTGTAGAGCTTAAAGATTTATAGAGCTCTCTTCTCTCTAGTCTGAGCATTTGATGGTAGTGAATGAAGCCCACACTCTTCTTAAATAAAGAATTGGGAGATATTTTCCACTGATTCAAGGAGTAACCAGTTATAAACAACGAGAGACCTAGGTTTATTGGATGATAGCCCCATCCAACTAGGCATAGTGACAAAATCAAAGATGATTTGGTCGTGTCATGCCAAAAGGCATACTACCCAAGGAGCATCTAATAAAAGCTAAGAGGCTGATAGCCCACCCCCACCACATGTGCTACTTCCTAATTTATTGGTATTCCCTACTCAAATCATGGAGTAATATGAGCACATGCTCCTATTGGATCAAAACCCTTAAAAATATCAAATATCATCTCGTAGTTGTAAATGGTAGAGGACAGGCCCACTCTACTAGCCAAGACAAGACCTTACCATGGGTCACATGGTGTGATATAGCTAGATCACACTCTAGGATTTGTTTTTTTATTTAAATCATCTACATCACCATATTAAAAGGAGAATGAACAAACCTTGAAAGGGTCCATCCATGCTTCCTACTAGGGACTCCCATAAGGGTTTTCAATGGACATGTCAATGCTTATGTCATCTGAATCATCATACCTATGATAAGTGTCATGAACATAGTCATCCCAAAAGTATGTGTGTGTTTCATGAAGATCAAGGATTAATATTTCAATTTTATTAGGGTGCCTAGGATTTGCCACAAGAAATTTATTGCTTAATATGGTATCAGTATCTTCTGGAAGTTCACAAAACTTTATTTGAAATGTATTTATGATTTTCTTATTCTCATGGGTATATATACAATATTTTAAATAAAACTTAAATTATATTTCATCATACAGGTGATCTCTAATAAATTTAAACAATATATTAGTATCATAAACACCTAATTCTTCATGAATGATAAGAATCTTGAACCAAGGGCTTAAAGTGGTTGGTGCATAGTATTCAAGCCATTGATCCTAAGTTAACTTTTCCCATCAATCATATGGTAAATCAATTGGTCTATCATAAAATATCCTTGCAATCAAATTGGTACTCATACAAATATAGACTTATCCATAGAAAATTGCCTTTACTTTGATCATTCAGAACTCTACAAGTGACAATTGTGCTCCAAGTATCCTGATATTTCTATGATCCATGTCATAGAATCTAGTCCAACTTCTTTCGTCAGCATCAGGAAAGTTCCCACAGGCATTAAATAATAATTATTTTGACAAAAACTTTTCAATAGCAAGCTTAGGAAGTTCTTTGATTTGGGTCTCTATAGGGATAAGAAGCCATTTTTTCATTCTTTCTTTTTCTTGCTAAGTAAGATTTTTTGGAATAGTGTCGTAATCAAAATTACTAGATCCTTCATCACCCTAAAACATCAAAACATGATTAATACAAAACTTATGAGAATACCATTTTGATCCTTCTCTAAACATAAAATCAGTTAAACAATTAGCAGTTCCTTTCTTTTATTAAACATCAAACTCAAAGTTAGAAAACCATATTGCCTATCTAGTCATTATCTAGTTTCCAACTTGTTGGGTGTGGGATTTTCTAATGATAGATTCAAACTATAACAGACCTATCCTTAAGAGGATTTTCTTTGGAAGAAAAAATATGCTTAGTTTGAACATGCATAGTTTGGCTTCTAATAGTTTTTTTTAGTGGAATGTTAATTATTTTGAGATAGGTTCCATGTTCCACTATAGTAATAACATACTTATTTTCTACCATCTTTAGTTCTCTCCAGAAGTATTCCACCATATGCTTCATCTGAAGCATCTATTTCCAAAATCATTAAACATTTTCCTAGCATTTTGAGATTTGCTAGTCCTATAACTTTTTCCTTGATTCTTTTGATTACCTGTGTCATTTTAGTAGTCCATGGGCTTGAGCCTTTTCTAAACCTTTTCTGTAGTATTTTCCTATCTTTGTCTTGATCTTTATAGAATGAAGAGCAGTAATTTAGAGATCCAAAGAATCTTTGTAATTGGGTTTTGTCTTTTATTTCATCTAGGAATCTTTCTAAAGATTTTAAAATATGGGGTTGTAATGCAATCTTATTTTGACTTATATTTAACCTAATAAATTCAATCTCTATTTTGCCTACCTCCATTTTCTTATCACTTAAAACCAACCCATTCTAATTACAAAGATCAGAAAATTCTTTCAAATGTATAATATGCCTATTTAAATCTTTTGAAATAACTAATATATCATCAATATAGACAACAAATATGAGTATTACTATGGATTAGAGAAACCTACCTAATAAACTTAGAGACAACCTTATGAGGCATTGATAAGAATGGGTTACTAGCTATCAAAGCAACTAATATTGCCATGACTCAATTTTGGCATCCTAGATAAAGAAACTATGGATTTTATTTGGGTTGTATGGAGCCTAATTAGAATGAATGTGATTCAAATAATGGGTTGAATAATGGTGTTTTAGGTCCATAAGACCCATGGAAACAAATCATTCATCATTAAAACTACTAGGGAATTATGAAATAACATCAACAATTTACTTTGACCACATCTAAAATCTTGTATAAATAGGTACAATTTATTTATAATATAAATTTAGCTTTAAAAATTAGTGATAATTTAATTTTTTTATATGTGTCCTTTAAAATTGAATACACTTTATGTATAGGGCATGTTTTCATCATAATTGCACCTGAATTTAATGATGAGGAAATAAACCAGTTCTTGTCTTACTTTATAGAGGGAAATAATAAATTAACTATATAATTACCATAAATGGGGAATACCTAGTTTATCGCACCATATCGGTGGTAGTTACATGAACTTAGCTTCAATGATACTTTTATACAAAACTAAAGCACATGTTGTTTTAAGACTTTGAGCTAAAATCTAAATACGAAGATGATTCACTTCTAAATTTTGGCTAATGCTAAAAATATTAAATTGATCAAATTCCATGTAAATATTCATAAAACATATTTTTGGAATGTTCATGAATTTGAGCATGAAGCAATTATAGAAACACTTAAAAATTGATTTGATATTGAAGATACATTGGACTGACTTGGTAAGGTTAGTATTCAATTTAAGTTATATTTTGAATTAGAAAGGTTAGTGTTTTATTTAGTATATTTTTATTTATAATCATTTATTTTTTGTAAATTATTATAATCACATTTAATGTAGGTTAGTTGTACTATATGAACTTCCACCTTCACATGGTTGGTGTTGTAAGCAGAGAATTTTATCTTCTTTTAAAAAACTTAAAACATAATACACGTTATGGTTCATGAAATCCTATGGGATGTGTAGATGAATACCTCATATAAAATCAAGATCTTAGATTTTTTTCTCTACCCATCATGGGTTGTGTGCAAAACCTGCACAAATTTTACACCATTTTTCCTCTCAAGAATTACAAGTTTCCATTTAGGAACTCATTTATACACATGAAATTTTTGGTTACAGGGGCCAAAAAATAGTGGATGAATGGTGTTATTTCACTTATATTCACATTTATATGTGATCACAAATTTGGTTCATCTATTGTGTGAGCAATTTAAAAGTTGTGTATTATACTAACCAATTTTTTTTCCTTAAATAATTTTTAGATATGAGAGAATGTGTGATACCATTTATTCATCATTATTAGTTGAATTTAATTATCCAAAGTGTATACACATAGTTTTTTTCACTTTTAACACTTACTGATGTTTTCTTTTGTAGCACCTTAATGAGCTTCAATATCCCTGAGTGCATGCCTTAAATGGTACACGAGGAAAGGGGTGGGCAGGCCTTTGAAACTTTGTGAGAGATGTTATTATCTACATCATGATCATATGATTCATATTATTATGCCAAATTCCTTATATTTTCTATCCATTTATATCCCATGATGTCTCCCTATAATCCTAAAATCCAAAAATATCATTAAAATTAAAATCTAGTAGGACCCTTCAAAAACCTAAAAGTTACATTATAAATCTTAGAGGTCTAAAACCATTCTCAAACATCTTGAAATCACACATGCACACATTCATGTATATATATAACTTAATGTGTAAGAAATTATATGTCAATTCCTAAATTCCACTTATATATAATGCCTATTTCATCTCTTTTTCCACATTATCCTAAAACATCAACCATGGCTAATACCATTTTACATCTTATCTTACTACATCATCCACATATATAAAATCCTATGGTATTAGCTAAGATCAATACCATTTTATCTCATCTAACTCCTCTTAACTACATCAAACTTAGATGATGTCATATATTTAACCTTTGGGATGGATTAGGGATATTAAACATTATAAATACAAGTCACCCTTTCATTCCAATAGATGACATACACTCATTTAATTATGTTTTTGCTCATTATTTTGTCCTTATAAATTTACAAGAATTATTGCTTCTAGAATCTTGTATTGAAATAATTTTGTCTTGCAAAAGCCTTGTATATTTTCTAGGAGGTCTTTAGTCGCAAAAGCCTTGTATATTTTCTAGGAGGTCTTTAGTCGCAAAAGCCTTGTATATTTTCTAGGAGGTCTTTAGTTCAAGGGAGAGATTGAGGCTCCCTTATAAATCACCCTTGTCTAATGGAGAGATTGAGGCTTGATTGGTCTTTTTAAAGGTAATTATATTCTAACCCTAGCTCTTACATTTAGTAAGTAGAAGTTGTTTATTACTTAGTAAATGAATTTATAAGTATCCTTTTTCAATATTTCTATAAACTTAAAATTAGAGTGGCTGGAGGATTGTTTGAACTTTTCATTTATCCATTTTAGGTATCCTAGGCCCCTATTTGCCAACCATGGCTACTTAACCATTTTCATATGCTTTCTAATCATTCCTCCTTACTTACATTTTTTGTATTCAATATTACACTACTTAAAAAATAGATCTCTAGTTAGAGATACATCATTATGTTATTGGTACAAAGATTTTGAAACACTTTCCTTTGACATTATGTTGTGGATGATCCTCTTTTTGGGTTTGTGGATCCATTTGGTCACATATCAAATCATTTAGTATCATTGTGTTCTCTTTGATTAACCTTATCCGAGTCTAAATACTTATAAATATGATAGTTACAGGTTGATCCTACCCCATTTTATACATTATGGTGAACCTAAGATTCAATAATTATTGATGTGGGTTTTATGCACACCACAAAAATGTTTACAAGGTAGCCTCTAACATTTTAGGATCAGTGAAAATGTATTCACTTCAAGGCATGAGTTATGGAATATTAGGTTGTATAAACAACCTATTGGTGGAATAGCAGTGTACGAGGAAGATTATTTACCACTGAAAAGTTGGAGGTGAGTGAACCTAGATCCAATTAAAATGAATAGAAGTATTATGGTTCTAACTAATGTGGGTAGGACTTTAAAATAAACTCAAAAAGGAGGGAGATGTAGGGCAAAAAAGGAGGCTTGTGGACCACACTAGATGAAACATGTCAAGATTATGAAATGAAATTAAGTTAGCCAAGAGATCATAGACAAGTATTTTTTTTCAAGATACTTTAGCACACTAATAGTCAAATAGGTTGGGATTCAAAGGGGAAAAAAATACTACATACTTAAACACATGAAATCAAAGGTTGAAACATTTGTAAGACTATAAATAAAGGTATTTAAACCATCTATAACTTAACATGAATTACTATAAATAAAAATATAACTCATACAAACCAAATATTAAAAAACTAGAATGATAACACTTATTACACAATCCATAAGTTGGAGAAGAATCAAGATTTGCACATCAAGACTAAGATTTCATAACTCCTTCAAAAAAATCTATTAATCTTAAAAACCAAAATTATTATCCATGTGAAATAGGAGGATACAAGTATAAATAGGCTTTGGATGGAGAAGGCATCATCTCTCAAGTGAAGTCTAAAAATACAATTACAAAAATAGAATGTTATGTTAATCTCATTTAAAACATGCATGTATGACATTGCTCTCTCAGAATAGAATTCTTCATCTATTATTATTATTATTATTATTATTATTATTATTATTATTATTATTATTATTATTATTATTATTATTATTATTATTATTATTGTGTGTGTGTGTGTGTTAAATAAATATGGAACTAACAATTTCATCTCAACTAAACCATGTAAGTAAATATGTATAATTCGATGGTGTTGATATGACACCACTAGAATAATTTACACTATAATAAAGCTGATGTGGATGGAACCAAAGTTATACCTAGAGCAACCAGATAATTAACTTGAAATAGATACTAGAAGTGGACATAAGCTAGTAAAGTTTGAGTGTGCACCAATTTATATTTGTAGGATAAGTACTTTGAGGTGGGTTTATAATAACCCCTAATATCATATTTTATTCTTTATCTACCTCCATCTAAAGGAAAAAAAATCATGACTCTCCTGGACATCGATCTCCATGGTCTCAAAATTGAACATAGATATTTTGAATAACTGAGGAAGTGTGCCCATCAATTTATTGTGTACATCTAATGTAGCTCTAACCCTAGTGTGCATTGACTCAATCCCAATAATCTCAATAATTAAAAATTTGATCAACTGCATTAGCTCATCAATGGTCTTGTAAGTATTTCCTTTAATCTCTGCTCTAAAACTATCTAATTTTGCTTGCAGAAGTTTCTCAAAAATGAGTTTAGGCACCAATTGCCCTTATGGAGTGATTATTTGAACAATTCTTAATTCTATTAGGTAGAGATAAAATAACTCTCCTAGTTGGAAAATTATTGGACCAAAACCTACATTTATTGATGGCATTCAAGTATATTATCCCTCTATGTAGAAACATAATTCTACACCCAAGCAAAATCAGATGTTGTCATTAAATTAGCATGTACATAAGCCTTATTTCTTATGTCCTAGCTTATAAAACCTAATTTTTTATCAATATCCTTTATTTTGTTTAATAGTTGAATAATTTATCCCCATTTGGTTTGTGAAGTGGCCTTAGCAGGCCTTATTGAATCAATGGTATCATATAACTTCCTATTTATCCCCTGTAAATTATCTACTATCTCCTTGGGGGCTTGGCTAGTGCTTACCTCTGTCTAACTTTAAATGACTTGATAAAAATGCCTACACATTTCCTTGATCACTCCCCCTATTGCATCCAAAAAACTATAAGGATATTCTATAATCCTATTTGGGTCTAAAGGATTTACCTTCCTTCTCTTTATTAGAGAGAAGATATCTTCTCTTTATTCCAACTTTACTTATTGGGCTTCATCCATCATAATTTTCCTCTTAACTTTTCACAAAGATCTTGTATGCCTATAAAAATATAATTTAAATATGGGATGCTCAGTTATCACTAAGTCTTGTATTACAATTTCTTGTTCTTATTACAATTTCCTAATCTATGAAGGAATATTTAGGGAAACTTATTGCTCTATTTATTTTGTAGATGATGTTTTCTAACCTAACTATGCTTGTTAAGCTTATTAAGTTATCTTATATCCTTGAGTAATCAAGAGAGATTGCCTTGGAGGTAGCATAGGTTTTAGGGAGGATGTCTCTATTATGAGAAAAGGAGAAACAACCTTCCTCTAACTACTAACTTACTTCTATATGGGTGTATTTATAATGTATTTTACCTTCCAATATACTTTGTGCATCAAAACTATAGGTGTCTCAATTTGTGTATCTCAACCAATAGGAATATCTATTTATTTAGATGGCCTATGAGGGGTGACTTGTGTATAAAAAATAGAGGTAGACACTAGGTTTTCAAAATGTACCCCTTGGGTTGAACTAGGGGATTGAGGGTTGGTTTCAATAAAGAAGGAATAGGTCAATGGGGTGCTTATCATATTTTTCAAATAATCAAGAATGGAAGTATATGAAACCCAAACATTCATAATAATAGTGGCCATGTGATCCATAGTAGTTGGTTGGGCTATGTTGGAAAAAAATGGTAATGTAGCAACCGAAGTATGGGGAAAAACATTGAATTGTGAGTTGGTTATGATCTAAGTATCTGTATTTGATTTCATAAATAAATTCAAGAATAAAATTATTTACCAATATAGAAGATAAACACACCAATAAAAATGGATTGATGATCAATTTAAGTTATTCAAGGAGAAATTCCCAATTAGGGTAAAATTTTTAGTTGTAGACTTTGCTAAAAACTACACACTACAACCATAAAATGAGGTTCAATCATAGTACTAAAATTCAATTCAAGTTAGAGTTTTCATTCATAATGAATTCAAACATACCCCTGATAAGAGAGAGTATAGTATAAATATTTTGAGTGAGAACCACTTTACATGAGAGATGATAGATGGTATTATCCATTTTTTCCAAGGTTGTTTTGAGATATATTATAAAAGCATGAATGTAAAATAAATCATGTTCAATACACACTAAATTTGGTTAGGAAATTATTTGGGATAGCTTAAGAATTATCATATGTTTTACTAGTTTATCAAGATGCATAATAAGAGTGTGGTACAATATTTTAAAGTTTATTTTAGACTATACATGGCAAATAAGAACATAATGGTGCTACTGCATGTGTAAAATTAACCCCTTAAAAAATCATAATAATTACAAATATGGTGGTGATTTGATTGATGTTTTAATTATTATAGCTTGGTATAATGAAATGAAGGATAAAAAATCCCATGTTTGAATAATCTTTTGCTCAATGGATGAAGAAAATAATTATAATTCATTGTACGAAGAGTATATTATAATACTTAGATCCAATTATTTATAATCATTTTATAGCTCAAATTCTAGTTTATGGACTATTTATATCAGGGAAATAACATGATTTTGTTTGGGTCATATGGAGTCTAAGTGGAATGAATGTGAGTAAAATAATGGGTTGAATAATGGTGTTTTAGACCCATAAGACCCATGGAAACAAGTCATCCATCATTAAAACCACTAGGGAATTATGAAATAACATCAACAATTTACTTTGACCACATCTAAAGTCTTGTGTAAATAGGTATTATTTATATATGATATAAATTTAGATTTAAAAATTAGTGATACTTTAATTTTTTTATATGTGTCCTTTGAAATTGATTACACTTTAAAAATAGGGCATGTTTTCATAATAATTGCACCTGAAGATAATGATGAGGGAATAAACCACTACTTGTCTTGTTTTGTAAAGGGAAATAATAAATTAACTATATAATTGTCAAAATGAGGAAGACCTAGTTTATCTCGCCATATTTGTGGTAGTTATAAGAACTTGGCTTCAAAGATACTTTTGTACAAAACTAAAGCACATGTTGTTTTAAGACTTTGAGATGAAAATCTAAATAGGAATATGTTTCACTACTAAATTTTGGTTAAAACTAAAAATATTAAATTGATCACATTCCATGGAAATATTCACAAAAAATATTTGTGGAATGTTCATGAATCTGAGTATGAAACAATTATGGAAACACTTAAAAATTGAGTTGATATTGAAGATAAATTGGATTGACTTGGCAAGGTTAGTATTCAATTCAAGTTATATTTTAAATTACAAAGGTTAGTGTTTGATTTAATATATTTTTATTTATAATAATTTTTTAATTATTATTTTTTAAAATTATTACTAGCACATTCAATGTGGGTTAGTGGTACTAGATGAACTTCCACCTTCACATGGTCGGTGTTATCAGTAGAGAAGTTTTTAATATTAAAGAAAAATTAAAACATAATAC
>JARHVA010000901.1:1170000-1222500 GCA_037957365.1 Torreya grandis | reverse complement strand
AATATAGTTTGAACCCTTAAAGTAGCCCACAAATTATAAAAATAATACATTTAGAAATATGATAATATGCTCATCATAATGGTAATAATTTTTCAAATTTTGATGTTGAAATCCATAGCGTATTTGATGATTGAAGTTGAAATTTGTTGGTTTTTCTTAAAACTCTTGATCTCAGTTGTAGATGCACAATCCCAAGCCTTTGGCTCAGAAATACAAGCCATTTCTGAGCCTAAAGACTTGGTTTTAAATTTAAATTCAAATAATGAACACATTTTATATAACAAAATAAATAATGCATATGCATTATATAACACATATACATTTCTTTGACATAAAATGAAATAAACAAATTTCATGTTTGTTATGTGGGAAACGTCCCATTAGCTGTGCATCCTTATAAGGGAAATGTCAAATTTTGTGTTTCTTATAGGGGAAATGTCCTATTAGATTTGGACATTCAATTAAGGTGTCATAACATCGCTTTAGAATTTGAAATTTTTACCCATTTCAATATGTCATCAAAACTACTTATAACTATGGTTTCAAGGTCTAACACATTATACATTTGAAAATATAATTGATTTTATCATGAGAGGTAGTAAAATGTATTTTTTAAGTCTATGATCAAAATTTAACCTTTAGTGTACCAATCATTGTACATTAGAGTATCAATACTTGACTCTTAATTGTTAAGATGTGATTGGTTACTTTTAATTTTATATAATAAATGTTGAACAAGTATTAGATATTACATGTTTAACTTCTTGTGCACTTTAATATTTATATACACCAATATGTTTCATCAATAGAACATATGTTAACAAAATAATTGTTTGATAATTAAAACATGAAAAGCTATTGGGATCTTTCCCATAGTAGGGAAAGGATATATCTTGCCACCTTACTTGCCTAAAATCCTACTTTCCCTTAAATTGTGTGTTTCTTATTTATATTATCCTACTAACCTAAAATCCTATCTTAGCCTTTTGTTGTTTCTTTGATATGTTTTACCAAACCCCTTTATTTATAAATTTTGAACTAATTTATTTAAGTAGAAAACCTATTGAATTGGACAATGCAGTATAGATAATCTTGTGTAAGTAGAAATAATAATTGAGCCCTTGGTGTAATAGTGCATCTCTTTGATATCTATTTCAAGAATGCTATCTAATGGATCCTAATACCTATGAATCATGCCTTGTATTGTCCCAAAAAAATTCATAAAATGTGTTGAATAAAGTCCCTTAAGTTTCCTCTAAGTTCACTTAGTGCATCTAATTCAATAGTTGCATTTTGAGGTCCCAATTGAAAGTCTAACAAGAGTCTTCTATTGTTACAATTATTCGAGTTTGATTTCCATAATGTATTCAAATACATTATTAAAATTTTGCCTAAAATTAATATCTCTTGTGAAAATATGGTTAATCCTCCATTTCATGCACCTCCTTCATCTACCCCTCTATCACACATAGGATAACCATCAACCACTCCATCCATTACCACGTCATCTAAAGAGTGTGTCTTTGACATAGGACTATTCCTAGACACACCATGGGTGCAACAATTGCAATCTCAAAAACAAGCTAGACAAAAATTTATGTATATCAATACTATAGAATTTTATACCTTACTATGTAATTGGGATGGTAAGATACGAAAGTAGGATGATAGACCTATAATGTATGTACATGTTAAATTATTAAATATTTTGGTCAAGTTGGGTACGTGTTTTATTTTGTATAAGATGTGGTTTTGAGCTCAATAAACTTGAAATGGTCACATGTATCCATTAGTGATGATGTGGTTTTAAGATGTCATGCCTATAGTGATGAATGTATAGCTTAGAAAATACCTAAATGTACTAGGGACTTTGTTCAAAACCATTAAGGGGGTGTAGACCTGAAATTGACCAAGTATGGCATATTTATAAGTTACCCTAGCTCAAAATCTATTGAACTTATTCAAGAGACATTAAACCTATGATAATTTCCCCTAAATCTGAGACCTACTTCCCCTCAAGGTTGATGCTGAGCAGAGAGACCCAACAATTATTCATGTGGGTGATGAATTTCTCACCTCATATAGATGGTTGATTAGAATTGAATACCAGTGTGCACCCCCTCACTAAAGGTTTCAAGATTATATATATTTTGTACATATATCTTCAATCATATTGTTCATATCTTTTTGTAATGAACTTAAACCTTATGATTTGGATTGCAAGAAAGTAATATTATCTCAAAATTCTTGCTCTAGCTTGGGATTTGAGGTTGAGGCTCGTCCATTATTGAATTGTGTTCTCTCCTACATGTAAGACTTAATATGAATGTAAGTTTTGGGATATCTAGAGGTAATTGAAAGTAGAGGGATATAAATAATTTGAATACATACATGTAGAAAACTAATAAAACTCAGTGCTTTCTCAATTTATATGGGACCTCAAAGGGCTCTACATGACAATTTTTGTATAGTAATGGCAAGTTAGAGGCTCACACCATGTGAATTATTTACTAAACATGAGTTGATTAGATCGATGTCAATATTTAAACATTATTGGCTTCTATGTATGTATGATAAATATGTGAATAATCCTTAGTTGGATTGGTTGGCTCAGTGATATAACATGCCTAAGTATCAAAGATGTGCATATTTGACAACTCTAACACTTTTCCAACTATACTAGACCTACACATGTGGAAATATTTGATTGGATTAATAGTCCTAAGGCTCTAACATTCTAATGCTTCTAAGACAAGTGAAAATTAGATATTTAACATAAATATATGTGTTTACAAGATACACACATGCATACATATCTAATTGGATTAGGTCTCACAGGGATCTGATAGAGTTATTTAATGCTTCTAAGACCTGACACCTCTAATAGTGTTGACACTTTTGAGCACGTATGAGGTACATGTCATGATATGTAATATGATTTGGCCTCTTGGGGCATTGTCAACTTTGAAACTTCTAAGATTTAATGTATCTCTGATAGCTTTAACACTTTTAGGTTTATGAGGTACACACATGGCACAATAAGGTTCAATTATAGGGTAAATTAAATTGAGGAGGAATGGGAGGCAAATTTGAACCCCTTCTTGACATAACTATAAGATCATGATATATATGATTTAGGACAAAATTAATTATAATTCTATCTATCATGAATTCAACCAATTAGTTGATTAGTTCAATTAGGGACATGATTAGGCAAAATTGAGCCCCTAAACCAAATTTATGGCCCAATCAATTGTATAATATAGATGTAGCATGTATGACTTAACTAGCCTTAATTTAATCAAAAATGCAAATACGAATACAAATGTGACTAATTTCAACCCATTGAACCTAAATTGAAGTCTATGATGTGACTAAAAGGGCTAAATTAGGTCATGTTTCATGAAATGTTAATCTTAAAGCCTAATTTTATCACTTGAACATGTATGTAGTCCCCCTAAACCCTAATTTCATGACATATAGCATGTAAAAACCTATTACACTAAACCCAGAACCCTAAATCCTAATTTTATAGTAAACACAACCCTTAAGTTCATTGATTTCATCACAAATGCATAAATTCATGAGTGTGATTAGTGATAATTAGTGAACATGTTATTCACCTAGTTTTATAAGGACCTATGATGGGATTTTGCGTAAAATTAGCTAATTTTATCTTACATATTTAGCCTTATTTCATCATTCATTAGTCTTATTGCTTCATAGTATCATCAAGAGTCTTATTGCATCATGTATTAGAGATTTATGCATCATATTGGGGATTTATGCATCATATTGAGCCTTATTGCATCAATGATAGCCTAATTACATTATATTGAGACTTATTGCATAATATGATAGCCTAATTGCATCATAGGATATCCTAATTGCATTATATTGAAGATTTATTGCATTATATGATAGTCTTATTGCATCACATGATAGTCTTATTACATCACATGATAGTCTTATTACATCATAATGAGCATTATTACATGATATGATAGCATTATTGTAACATTTGATAGTCTTATTGTATCATATTAGGGATTTATGCATCATATTATAGTCTTATTGAGTGTTATTGCATCACATTATAGTATTATAATAGAAAAAATGACTGAATATGAGCCTTTTTGCTTATTTTAATAGTATATGCCTATACTTAAAGGAATGCATATTAAAAACAAAAACTCACTTTTCAATGTCTATTTTTATCCCTAATCAAGATTGTTGTCCCCATAGACATTCCCTATGTACTCTGTGTACTTTTTTGGTTGCAATTTTTTTTTGGACTCCACATTTCAAGTACTTTCTTGGTTTCTTTGTCAAAATGGGCTTTGATTCACATTCAAGGAGGAGGAAGAGGTTGAAGAGGAAAATGTCAAATAAATTATAAGAGTTGAGAGAAACAAACAAGGTATGAATGCAAGTAATTCATTCTAGACAAGGTACAAACACTAACCCTGATGAGCCAAATGCCTTAGATAATGAGGCAATTGACAATAATCAATTAAATAATAATGAATTGAATTATTATGAAATTCACAATAATGAATTTAATTATTATAAAATTTAGAATAATGAATTGAATTATGATGAAATTGACAATAGGAAATTAGATAATATTGGAAATTCACATTCAAAATTTAAAGTTTTTGATTATGTTGATGAAGATCCTATGCATGATACTTTCCCACAAACAATGAATAAAATTTAATGGACTCAAATAATGATGAAATTAGCAATGAAGAAAATTTCATGGAAACACATAATGAAGATACAAACAATGAAGAAATTTTTATGGAAACATATAATGATTTTAAAACACCCTCTGAACGAATTCCACCAATAACAACACTTCCAAGAATTATGCATAGAAAATATAAGTACTTAATTGAAGTTGATGAAAATATTTTGAAACGAATACATAATAAAATGTCTGACCACCATTCAAGAAGATTAGCTCAAGAAATTTGCGATAGTTTCTTTCATAGATTGGAGTATGATAGTCAAAGATGTCAATTATTTGTTTCATTGATGAAATTGCTTAAGATGAGACCTATAATGTACACATTAGGACTAAAAACATCTAACATATATAATGAAAATGATGAAATTATTGAAAATATAAATGATGCATATCATATTGTACACCTGAAATCATGCAACAAAGATTTTAATGATGCCCAACGTATAATGACAACTTGTGAAATAAGTGATAAAATAAGGGAAAATGACTTATTTCAAAAATAAGTCAAAAACTTGATATAAATAGAAAAAAATTAATGGAAGCAATTGTAAGATGTGAAAGACTTAATAAACCTAATATGAAAGAGCTCTAGGCATTCTCTAGTAGACTTCTATGAAAGAACAAGGCTATAGCTGATGCTTTGAAAGACTTACATAATTTTAGAAAGACAATATAAAAGTTTCACCCAATGCAAGAGATGTAGAGAAAATAAATTTGGTTCTCGTAATCATGAACCACATCTAAAACATTTTTTGGATATGACTCAAACACAATTATACTCCAAGGTTTTAGAAAAATATCCACAAATTGTTATTATTCAAAGATTTTTTGAGATGGACAAATATTTTTATGTAAAATTAAATCACACACACACACACACACAAAACTTATTTTTGTAAGAAACATGTTGAATTTTTAATGCACTATGATGTGTTTTTCATATTGATTGTACTTTGCATACTACTAACATTTTATAGGAGTGTGGTATAGAAGTTCTACCAAAATCAGCTAGGGAATTTATTTCAAATATTTTTTGTGAAAGACTAGATGGATAGTTCTTTCATAAGAAATCATGTTTGGATTGAAATTGTAACATTTACGATGGATTGATAAAATTGAAAAAATGTATCCATGAAGAGTGTACAAGTGCAATTGAATAGGAATTAGTTGGTTTGAGAAAATAAAAATCTGTGACTTATCAAGTAAAAGATGGCAAAGAATCTAAAAGGTGTGAGCTTGTTACGAAAGAGATACTTATTTCAAAATTTATGGTCAAATTCATGGACAAAATTATTTATGAGTATGCAAGGCACACACATAGGGCTAAATTATTAGATGAACTTTTCAAGATAAGTAAGGACACATTCCCACTTGATTCTATTATTTCAATAGTTGAATTTGCATAAAATTACACATTCAAACCATAAATGGAATTTCAATCGTAGTATTACAACTCAACACAAATTTCCATATTTGTGCATATAGAATTCATGCATGCATTTGATAGTACAGAGGAAGATTGAAAAATATTGAGTACCATTTCTATATCAGTGACAATTGATCACATTGTATAGAGTATGTACGAGGTTGTTTTGATAATTTTTATGGATAGTTGACTCAGAGGAACATTAATTTAAAATGACATTAAATTTGGTCAGAAAATTGCACATCACAATTCAAGAATGCATAGATGTTTTATTGGTTGATCAGGATGCATGTTACCACTTATGTAGAACATATTTAGAGTTTCACTGAGGCTGGCCAAGGAAAAGGTGAACATGATGGTGCTGGAGCATGTATAGAAAGATCCATTGCAAGGGAGAATTTAAAATATGACAATATTGCTAATTTAATTTATGCAAAAATTATGGTTGACTGGTGTAACGAGAACATATATTATGGTGGTCAATCAAATTCTACTATTCATAAACATTTTTGGTTAATGGAGGAAGAAGACTTGGCAAACTATGAGGATTGTATGACTCTAATAGGTTCAAGTGAGCTCCACTCATTTCATAGCTCAAATGTAGGTTCTTGGACTATTCATACGCGATACTTGGCATGCTTTTATTTTGCATGCATGGACTTTGTTTGGAATGAATGTGAGTCACAAGAGTGGGTGGATGACTAGAGTTCTAAACCTTTAATTTCAATCAACACATATTAGGTTCCACCAGCATTATAACTTATTGACATGACATCCTCACATGACTTTGACCATATATCTAATCGAGTACATCCAGGTAGAAGATTAATCTTTATGTACTATTTATTCTCATAATCTATCTTCATAATGTCATTAAAAAAAAATTTCTATGATGCAGGCCATGTTTTTGCAATTATTATAGATGAGAACAATGAAGAGGGAACAGATTACTACTTATGTCAGTGTGTAGATGGAAAGAAAAAATTGACTTCCCTAATTATAGATGGAGAAAACATTTATTATCCCACTGGGTTTGTGATAGTCACTAGAACTTGACTTTGATGATATCCTATAAAGAATTCAAATGTATGGTTTTTTGAAGACTTTGAAACTCACAGGAAGATTCTAAACTATTCAAATTTGGTTATTGCAATGAATATTCAATTGTAAAAATATCATGGGAGGCCAAAAAACAAGAATCTATGGAAAGTTGGTGAGTCAGACCATGAAGATATTCTTGATACTATCAAGATTAGAGCAGATCCAAGTGGTTCATTAGACTGAAATGTGAAGGTATGTTGACTTTTAAAATGTATATGTAATCAATTTTACCAAATATTTTTGATTTTATACATAGTACATGCATAAATTTCATCTTTAATTACTTACTAGCATTTTTTTATAGGTTAGCGGTGCCAAATCAGCATCCATCTTCACGTAGTAGGCACCGTTAGTAAATCATTTCATATTTTTGAAGCTAAAAGAAGATTAATAAAAGTACTTGGTGTTTCTACACTCCTTAACAATTGTTCATGACAGTTTATTTCTCTTTATAGCCTTCCAAACACATTTTTTGTCAGTGTTTTCATGCTTCAGAATAGTAGTGAAAATGCACTTGTGGGTGGAAGTGGGTGTCATGGTTGTTGTAAAATGTGTAATTTACATATATAGATGCATTCAAAGTAGTGAATTTACACTAACCAGTCCTAGAGGCAAAGTTGCTAGTTGGAGGTCAAGAAGATGTCTCTTCACTGCAATAAAATTGAATTTTAGGACCCTTTACTACAACTTCTACCATGGATTGTTCTTAAAGGTGATTTAGACTAGATTCAAGGTAAAATTATAGGATTTTTCCACACACATGATGGATTTTATGGTTCCTTTATCTGAATTATAATTTTCATTTTATACATGCTTGAAGTTAGGCTAAAAATCAACATCTTTCTTATATTGGGAAGGACATTCTTGAGCCCAGAATGGGTGGTGCGTTTGTCATTTAGGCCATATGGGAGGCTAAAAACTTGGTCTTAGACATTATTCACCCCTTTAAACATGTTGGTAATGCCATTTTTTAGCCAACAAGCACCTGAAATCAAGTTCTTAGACTGTAACTTCAACTTTGAGAACATTTATTGTCAGTGTTTTCGTGCTTTGGAATAGTAGTGAAAATGTACTTATGGGTGGAAGTGGGTGTCACAGTGGTTGAAATAAGTGTAATTTGTCTATATAGATACATTCAAAGTGGTGTATTTTCACTTGTCAATCTCAGAGGCAAAGTTGATAGTTGGAGGTCAAGAAGTTGTCTCTTCACTGCCAAAAATTTGCATTTTAAGACCCTTTACTACAACTTTTACCATAGATTGATCTTATAGGTGATTCAAACTAGATTCGAGGTGAAATTATAGTATTTTTCCAAGAATATGAGGGATATTATGGTTTTTTCATATGACTTACATTTTTGGTTTTATGCATGCCTGAAGTTAGCCTAAAAATTAGCATCTTTCTTGTATTGGGAAGGGTGTTCTTGAGCCCAGAATGGGTGGTGAATTTGTCATTCAACATAGATGGGAATTCAATAACCTAGTCTTATATGTTATTCACCCATTTAGATGTGTTGTAAGTGCCATTTTTTTGACAACAAGAATTGAAAATTAAGTTCTCAAACTATAGCTTCAACTTTAACAATATTTGTTGTCAGTGTTTTTCTGCTCTAGAATAGTAGTGAAAATGCACTTACAAGTGGAAGTGATTGTCACAATTATTGAAACACATGTATTTTATCTATATATATGCATTTGAAGTGGTGTATTTAAACCTTCTGGTCATAAAGGCAAATTTGTTAGTTGGAGGTCAAGAAGTTCTCTTCACTGCCAAAAAGTTGTATTTTAGGACCCTTTATTACAACTTTTACCACATATTTCTCTTAGAGGTTCTTCAAACTAGATTCAGGTTGAATTTATAATACTTTCCCATACACATGAGGTATCTTATAGTCATTGTAGTGTAATCTAATTGGTTTTGAAAATGCTTCTCTTCTAGGAAGAAATTACAAATTGATTTATTCATATACACAAGACAAAAAATTACTCAAAAGATACCACAAATTAGTAACTCATTGGGTGTGATAATTTGGGTTTACACTAAACACCTAAACCTAGGGGATGATGTATTGGGGAATGTAGTACTATCGATATACGATGGAGGACTAAGAGTAGGCATGATTGAGTGCTATCAATATATGACAAAAATGTATACATTAGAGTGATATTCTAAAGTGGAAGATCTCAAATGACATTTCTTAGGTTAGAATCACTTGAAATATTTGTTAAGGACATTAAAAAATTATATATATATATATATAGTCACTAAGTACTAGAGAAAACCTTAGACTATATATATATATATATATATATATATATATATATATATATATATATATATATATATATATATATATATATATATATATATATATATATATATAGATATATAATATATATATATATATATATATATATAGTCACTAAGTACTAGAGACAACCTTAGACTATATTTATGTATGTATGTATGTATGTATGTATGTAGTCTAAGGTTGTCTCTAGTAATTAGTGACTATACTAGGATAAGGGTTTTACCTAGCTCTTGTTTGAACCTAGGATTTAGATCTTCATGGTAAGCATCTAGGTCTTTAAGTTAAGCACATATTAGTGTTATTTGGCATAGGGAAATATAATTGGGCTAAGGTTAAAGAATGTGGCAAAGGCTCTAGGTGCTTCAATTTTTTTAAAGTGCAGCATGTGAGCTATTGACATTGTGTGGAGGAACATGAAAATATATGTAAGAAGGGTGCCTAAAAACTTACCCATCATTGGGGCTGATGAATTAGTACATGACATCTATTTGGATGAAATAAAATAATATTTTATTGTGTCTTTGAAAGATTGAAAATATAAGTTTTTAATGGTTTTCTACATAGGTATTTTAAAAATAAGCAATGATTAGATTCCCAAGATCTATTATAAGTAGATATAAAGAGGATAAGTAGATAAAAAGAGGATATTCAAGTTATAGGAACTTTAGGTCTTCTAATTAAATCAAATATATGATGATCCATCTTAATATCCCAATTATAATTAGGTCTTCTAATTAAATCACAAAGATGAGTTAATTGAAGATTATTGGTTATCCTATGAACAAATATTTTTCCATAGCTTCAGTCTGTAGAAATATCTGCAACTCCTATCCTTTGTATCATAGAGGCTGCTCAAGATCTATTGAGATAAGCCTCATTTAGACCATACTAAATAATTTATCCCTACAAAATCACTTCATCTCAAAAAATATTTTGTTAATTATCTGACTCAAGTTAAATCCTGGATCTGGTTGCTGCATCATAGCAACTAGAGGTTGCCTACTTAACCAGTCTACTACAATATTCATTTTACCCTGGATATGTTCAGTAGTATAGTTAAATTGATTAAAATAATCCTGCCATCTAATATATTTTCCTCGACCATCTTTTCTACTATGGTCCCTTTCTTTAAAATTTAATAACCTTATACAATCTTTCTTGATGATGAAATGTGGTAGATGCATAATTTTCAAGGCAAATTTTTCAAGACACTTCTTTACAGCATAGATTTCTTTGTCTGAAGAAATCTATTTTAGGACATCATCACTAAAGACACCACTAGAAAACTCATAGATATATTCTTTATTATTATCTACACACACCAATATTCCTCCCTAAGCATGATCAAAAGCATTAGTATATACAATAAACTTATCAGAATTGGGAATTGATAGATCAGGTAGATGTTGTACCTTGGAGTTGATTTTTTGAACATCTTGAGAATGTTTAGAATTTTATTTAAAAACATTTTTATTTTTAGTAATTCTTAGAGTATAAAGCGATCATTCCTTGCATCTTAATAAAAACTATTAAGATAATTCAGAATACCTAAAAATGCTTGAAGTTTTGGCTTATCCATAATATTAGGGAATTCAACAATTTTTTCTTTTATATGTGGTTGCACTTGTAGCTTCAAATTCTAGACTATCATTCCCAAAAAGTTACATTCTATTTTGCAAAGTTGGATCTTAGTTTCTCAGAGAATAATGCCAGCATTAGAAGCTATATTAGAGAAGATTTGAAGATGTTGAAAATGTTCTTCAAGAGTCTTATTGAAAATAAGAATATCATCAATATATACACAAAGAAAATCTGATGTTCCTTTGAATATGTCATCCATATGTCCCTCATAGTATGAAGAGCATTCATTAATTCAAAGGGCATGATTGTCCATTGGAAATGACCAAAAGGACAACTAAAAGTAGTTTTTTCACAATCAGATTCCTTAATCCTTATTTGGTAAAATATTTATTTGCAGTCAAATTGAGATAAATATTTACATTTGGCAACTTTCTCAAGCAGATAGGATTTATCTGGAATTAGATATGGATATGGCTCTGTTATAACATTTAATGGTCTATAATTTAGTACCATTATTTTCTTCCCTCTTTTCTATTCAAAGTGGTTATTTACCATGAAAGCATAGCAACAATAGGAAGAAGTGGATTTTATAATAAAGCCATTTCTTAAAGCTCCTTAATTTGATTTTCCATATCCTTGTAATCATGAGCTAGGATAGGGATCTTTTTCCCTATCTTCATTCTTTTTCTCTCCTAGATCTTAATTTCCATAATCAACATAGATTTTTCTCAAAAATTTTGAGGATTATTAGAACAAATGTTTCCTCTGATTTTTAGTCCTATGGTTTTAATTTTTTGGAGGACTTCATTATCAAGAGTCTGACTCATAAAACTAGTAAATTATTCTGTAGCATAGACAAATCTTGGAATTTGTATTCTCTCATTATTAATGGTGAAGAGAACACTTTTGGGAGTAGATCCATAGGGTGAATATTTGTCTATAAAAGATCCTAATAATATGTTTACAGGCATTTTCTCATGAGAAAAAAATCACAAGTAAAAATCTTGTCTTAAATCCTAAATGGTTGTTGATGTTTATATAGATTGTAGGTAAAACTATTACCTTGGACATCCAAGATTTTATAGGACTGTGACTCATTTAATTTATTCCAATTCTTAATCAAAGGAGGTTTGGAAAAAGAAAGATATGCACTAGTATCAACTTGAGCATTGATTAATCTTCCATTTATTTCAATAGTGATGAACTGAGCAAATCTTCCATTTAGCAATTGGGTTAAATAAATTGGTTGCAGTTCTTCTAATGTAGGTACAATAGTACATACTAGTTTATGTTTTGAAGGATCAAAAATATGAAGATGAATAGGTTCTTATTATTTTGGTTCACCTTCTTCTTCTAGTTCTTCTTATTAGATGAATGGTTTGTTGCATTCTCCTTAATTTGGGAAGACATAAAATTCTTTAAGAACTTCTTCTTCATCTTCTTGCTAATGATCAAAATTTGAAAATGGATCAAAATTATTAAAATATGTACAGAATTCTTTATCAAATCTTAAATCTTGTATTTCTATAGGTTGATCTCTAGAAGTGAACTTATTCTTGATCAATGAATCACTAGCCCTGAAAGAACTTGGGAATTGTAAAGGAATAGTATCAGGCTTATTTACAGAAGGTGGCATGTGAGGCATGTTAGGTTGTTTGCCTCTATTGGTTCTCCTTCTGTCCTTTTGAGGATATTATTCATTTTCTTGATGACCACAAGACATTTTCCCACATGATTCATATTGTAAATCTTCTCTTGGAAATTTTGATTGATGAGATCTGCTCCAAGGTCTCTGCATATTTGTTAGTGGTTTTTCTAATTCATCTGCTAGTGATTCTAAGTCAATTTCATCTTGGAAATTATCAAATACTTCTTTAAGAATGGGTTTAAAACTATCTTCTTGATCATATAAATCTTCTTGTTCATCAATAATATCCCACCACGTTGATGTGTTTGAGGAATAGACTTCTTTGACAGCTAGATTTTTACAAGAACATTAGGGAGTAATGTGACTAGGTTTTTTTGTAGATATAGCAATGGATTTTATTAGAGGGTGGTTGTGCAGTGTGGTGCCTCTAAAGGAAATTGTTATGGTCCTGGTGGGTAGACTTCACTAATGCCTCGAGGTTTTGGTGTAGCAGTTCATTACATGTGGTATCAGAGCCTCCACCCGGGTTCAAGTCACAGAGCGGGTGGTTGTGTCGGCATGGCAGTGTTCATCTGGGGCTCATACATGTAGGGAATCCTAGTGGTATAAGCACAAATCTAGCCCAGAGTTTGGGCTTCAAAAGTGTGGTAATATTTTATGATCCTGATGGGTAGATTTCACTAACACCTTGAGGTTTTGATGTAGCGATTTGTTACATGTGGTAACAGAGCCTCCACCTAGGTTTAATTCATAGAGCGGGTGGCTACACCAGCATGGTAGTGTTCATCTGAGGCTCGTACACATAGGGAATATTGGTGGTATGGTGAAAATCTAGCCCAAAGTCTAGGCTTCGAAAGTGTGGTGGGATGTTATGGTCTTGGTGGGTGAACTTCACTAACACCTCAAGGTTTTGGAGTAGCATTTCGTTACATGTGGTGTTAGATCCTCCACCCAGGTTCAATTCATAGAGCAGGTGGCTACATTGGCATGGCAGTGTTCATTTGGGGCTCGTACATGTAGGGAATCTTGGTGGTATGGGCACAAATGCAGACCAGAGTCTGGGCTTCAGAAGCGTGGTGGGATGTTATGGTCCTGGTGGGTATACTTCACTAATTCCTTGAGGTTTTGGTGTAGCGGTTCATTATAGAAATAGTGTTGTGAAGCATAACAATGGTGATGAGAGAAAAAGTGATGTTAAAATGTAAGATAGGTTTGATGCTTTTTTTGATGTTTTATGGGTGCAACAAATTAGTGGTATCCAAAGGGTGAAGTTTCAAGAAAGACTGGAGTAATACAAGATGCTTGGTGTTTTCTAAGCTTTTGAATAGCTTTTGTATGAGGTGAAAGCTTTTTCCAAGAGAAAATAGAACTCTACTATAGGTAGATATAAAAAGGTTATTCAAGTTAGGAATTTTAGGTCAGAGATGAGGCAAAGTTTTTTCCAAGAGGAGATAAAACTTAGATTAAAAATTAGACCATGTTACCTTGTCTTGCTAATGGGATAAATAAAGTCCCATATTTGATAGTTTATTAGACACAAAGTTTACCCAAAGGGATGAGGTGGGCTAAAAAAAATTCTTAGAGACAAAATTTACCCAAAGGGTTGAGGTGAAGTAAACATCATAATGATGTAATTAGAGTTCTTGATTTTGAGAAATCGTATGGTAAATTAGAATGAGCATTCAATGAATTTATGTTTAAAATAATGGGATTAGAATAGTTCATTAGAATTATTATGATATTGTTTATAGATGCTTATGCCCAAGTAGAGATAAATGATGAAGTAAAAACTCTTTTGAACTTCAAATATATATATATATATATATATATATATATATATATATATATATATATATATATATATATATATATATATATATATATATATATATATATATATATATATATATATATATATATATATATATATATATATATATATATATATATATATATATATATATATATTAGGTAGGGTGCCTTTTAACTCCCTCTTTGTTTTTGATTGTTGCAAATGATGCCAAATTTTTACTAAGGGATATTCCTTAGGTTCACCTATAAGGGGTATTATGCTTCCCAAGGAGACATTCATGTGAGTGTAATTTGTTGATGTCTTTGTTTCTTTCACAAGAAGAGAGTAACATTAATGAAATGAATGAGAGAATAGAGATGTATTGCTAAGTTCTAGGGTTAAAAAAAAAAATCATAAATTTTCAATGTTGGGGTAAAAGTAAAAAACTATGTCCCACTTTTTGATCAATTTAGGCTATTAGAGTGTCAAATTTTCTATGCAAAAAAATTGTGAGTTTAGGTATTCAAAAATCAATAAAATTGATATGTTTAAGCTTAGATATATGATACTAGGCTGGCATACACACACACACACACACACACACACATTAAAATATTTTTAAAATTTAATTTTACCCGAGAGGAGTGATATAAGAGTAGATGATATTTTACAATTAATACATGGTGATGTGTTGGGACTTGTAAAGGTTCCATTACTAGGAAAATATTTGTATTATGTTTATTTTATAGATGGTTTCTCAAGAAAAAGTTGGATACATTTTGTTTAGTGTAAATTTGAGGTTTTCATCAAATTCAAGGATATTTAAGGCTTTTATTGAAAACCAAATGAAAAAGAAGAGAAAGACTTAGAAAACTGATAACAGTGACGTGTACTATTCAAATGTATTTGAAAAATTTTGTAAGTAACGTGGAATAACAAGGAAAAAATCAATTCTATTACACCACAACATAATGAAGTTTTATAAAGAATGAATAAAACTCATGCTCAATTGTGTAGGGTTAGAAAATACATTCTAGGCAAAACCAATTATGGCTACCTATTACTTAATCAATTGATCACCCACATCAACCCTTATTGATAAAACTCTATAATAATCATAGATTGGTAAGAAACCCTCTTTGAGACATCTTAGGGTTTCTCGTTGTGATGCTTATGTGTGTATTCCAAAGGAAAAAAACTAAGTTAGACTATAAATCAATGAAGTGCATCTTTATTTGATATAATAATGGTGTAAAAAGATACAAGGTTCAGAACCTAGAAACAAAGAATATTGTTTATAGTCATAATATAATCTTCAGAGGTTAACAAAGCTCCAAATCAAGGAGGAAAATCAAAAGAAGAATCGAAAAAAGAGTGGGTTGATTTCATAAAGGAGAATTTGTATTTGAATATGAAGCAAAAAATGAAGATGAACAAGAAAATGAGTTGTTTGAGGAAGGCTTAGATGAACTAGAGGAGGGTGAACCAAAAGAGGAAGGGTCCCAGACTACACTCTTGAGAAGATCATATCAAATTAGAAGCAAACCATAAAGGTATATTCGACTTGATTTTCATTTTATATTTGTTTTATCAATGTTATTTGTTATTGATGAAGGTCCTAAGACTATAAAGGAGGCCCTTAATTCAAAAGAAAATGAAAGCTAGAAGAAGGCCATATATGAAGAAATGAAGTATTTAGATAAAATATGACATGGGACTAGGTGAAATTATTTATTGGTAGAAAAGTTGTAGGCTATAAATGGGTGTTCAAGAGAAACTTCCATGCAAAATAAAAAATAGTGATGTATAAAACTCGCTTGGAAGTGTATATATTTAAATTTTCTCATTTCATCTCTTGTCACTATTATTATTATTATTATTATTATTATTATTATTATTATTATTATTATTATTATTATTATTATTATTATTATTATTATTATTATTATTATTATTATTATTATTATTATTATTCAACACTGATTTAGTTTAATTCATCTAATTTCTTCCATAGTCACATTATTAGACCCCTTCTAGTCATATATCTAACACATCTCATTTATTCCCCTTGTCATACTAACGTTATTCTCATCCCATGTCTTAATTAATTAATTTAATCATGACATTATCCTCCAAACTTATCTATTATTTGTGAATTTTAAATTCACAACTCACATACTTGCTATCCACCCACTACTAGGCTTTCTAACAAGCTTAGTCACTAATCTTCACCTAATCGCACTTAGTCTTCCTAACATGGAATCTAGAGGATTATACACTCTAGAGTCTTTTTCTTCCTTATTCTTTCTCTATAGATTTCTTCTTTACAGCTTTAATTCTCTAGAACTCTCTCATCCTCTCCTATAAATAACCATGCATCCTCCATGAAAAGGCATTAAGAATTGCATTATTAAATCTATCATGCTATGAATTAATATACTTGTCTATTGATCAAATCATCATCCAACATGCTATCCAAGTCCACATTTTATGTCTATAAGGGGCCATCCAACAAACATCAATCATAATCATTTTGTCTTGGGGCACATCCTTTTTTTTGGAGATGAATTGATTTGTAAAAAGAGAGGTGAAATTGTATTTTTATTTCTTTTGTTATTGGCATATTGGTTCATCTACTTTGTCCAATATGAGGTATGTCTTGATTTAGAATTGTTGCATGTTATTTATTTTGAATTGAATTTAAATCTCCATTTCAATTCTATGCATATACATTTGGTGACCATAGTGGGAGCAATCCCTGTAACTCTTACGTGATGAGTGTTTGTTGTGGTTCAATAGGCTTACATGCACCCTTTGGAGAAGATCAGGTAACCCCAAAATTAGTTTTTCATAAAAAAGTGCATCTATAGAAAATAAATGATTTTGGCTTGTGTAGAGGAAATTTTGTAGATGCAATATTAAAATTTGTAAACACTATTTTATTCATGACTAGCAGATTGATCTATGAACCTTACTCAAATTTCACTAAATATTTTTAAATTGAACAAAACCGCTACTACTTCACCTTGAAAAAATGAGATCATTAATTAGAGTAGTGATTTTGTTTAGTATAAAATCAATATTGTAATTTTTAAATTTTTGTTTAATAGTTTTAAAATAACTAATATAGTCATCTTGAAACAAACGATTTTGTTTACTTAAGAAGTGATTTTGTTACATATAGAAGCAATTTTGTATTACAATGATTTTGGCTCTACATATTGGATTTTACAAAGCCACTACTAGGTAAGCTTTGAACTTAGCAATTTTGTTGACCTGACATGTGGCTTTGTCACTCTGACTAGTGGTTTCATCCATTGGTTTTGTGCAGGTTTCTAAAAAATCTTCTAAATAAATGTTATATAACTTCTCATTTCCATGTAACTGTGGATTCTAATAGTATTTATATTTATACAATTATTTTTAGTTTCTTTCATATAACAACCTCTATTTTGTATAAGCTAACAAAGCCACTATTAGCATTAATTGAAACAAGTGGCTTTGTCAAACCTAACTATGACTTTGTTGAATACAGAAGTAGCTTTGTCGTTAAACATTATTATTTTCAAATTCAACTAGTGTCTGCAACTAATTAATTCCTAATTGCTTATTAGTCAACTATTAATTTGCATGGCTCTGTGAAAACTGATTTTATCTCTATTTGGTGTTTATTTTTGGTCTATGCAGGTATTTGAAAAACCACTACTTGTTAGAATCATAATTAATGGCTTAGTTGTGTTGACCAACAACTTCAATCAGCTAGCCAATGAGCTTTGTTGAATAAATAAATAATTTTATTATTTTAACCCATGACTTCATTGACTTGACAAGCAACTTCATTGTAGGTATAACTTTGAACAATAGTTATAATTTTATAAAATTGCTACTATAAGACTAACGACTTTATGTAGTGTAAACGTGACTTTGTGCTATGCAAAAGCAATTTTATCTTGCACAAAAATGACTTTGTTATAAAATAAAATTTTGGCTTAATCTAACACCTTATTTGTAGGTCTTACACTTCAAAGTTACTAACACTTTGTTTGGCCTCCAAATTCTTAATTTTTAAGTACATTTTTTATAAGAAGACATTTTATTTTGTGAAATTTGGGGAATTTTGAACAATTCCAAGGGCCTCAACACCTTCAAATTATGTTTTGCATCAATGGTGTTTCCCCTCGACCATACCCTATACTAAGATAGGTAATTAACCCTGGGTTATGCCCCTAGATCCCATAAGGGGCACTACCATTTGACCCCATTGGGGGCTACCACCCCCTAACTCTTGTAGCCCAACTCCTTGTTTAGTACTTCTAGTGTGTGACATTATTAACTTGGCTCCTAGTATATTATTAATACTTATTCACGTTCATGATTTTTATTGATTTAAACTAACCACTTATTTTACAGGACAAATTTTGTCAAATCTTGTCTTTGTCTAACATCTTGTCTTGTAGGTTAGCATTCAAGTTTTTTGAACTCAAGCTACTAACACTTTTTGGTATAGCTCAATCGGTTGAAGAAGCCAATTTAAAACAACGGATCTTTGTCTTACAGGACATTTGTTGATTTTGGACATTTGTTGATTTTGGCATTTTGAAATAATCTTTTCTATATTTTATTTATATCACATCTTAATTATGATAATCAATTTGTTTGATTTACTTAATTACATTCTATCTCAATTTTTGTCTCCCTGATTGTCCACCCGAAGGCTAAGGTTGTGTATGCTCTCCTCCTTGTGTCCTCAACGGTGATTCTTGGAGGAGAAAAAATCAACAAACCTTCCCATTTTTATTTATAGGGGAAACATCATGTTGAATTGATAGCCACGCACTTGTTATAGTCTTAGGGGGATCATAACCATAGATTTTACCACCATGCATAGATCCACACTCTATGTTTTGATGGAGTATAAAAATTAAGGACAATTTTTATTGGGCTAAGTAGGATACCCCATAAAGGATCCTATTAATTAAGGATTTAACTATCCAATACTAGGCATTAAATAATGCCCTAGATGGATTTGGACCTCACCATGCCTTAGATATATCAAGGACTCCCTTAGTGAGCATGCATAAACCTAGCATAAGACCTTTCAACCACAACAGGGATTCAAGGCAAGGTAAAATATCATCCCATGATATCACTCACCAAGTATGAATAATAATAGATGGTTGGGAGACCAATCTAGTCCCTCTTATCATGATTTTTTTGATGGATTGGGTATCGAATTGCACTCTAGTGTTAGTCACTAGCAATAAATTTGTAGTTTGCTTGATTTTTTTGTGTGTTATTGAGACCTATGTTATTTTTATACCTCATAAACCAACACACAACCACCTAATCCTCCCCTAGTCAAAATTAGCCTCTAGGCCAAACATTTTTCCTTCTTCACATAACACCTTGTCTTATATCCTCCCTTGTTAAAATTATTCACCCTTTAGCATATCCATTTTATCATACCTTATCTTAATATTATCCCCCATCATCATCTCATGTCATTATTTTAGCCTTATCACCTTTTCTTCCCCTTTTCCTAATCATATCCTAGTCATAACTTATTATCCCATCACTATTCATATCATACCTTATCTTAAGTCTAAACCTATCCCCTTATCGAAACCTAACCTTAAACCACAAACGTGTCCATACCCTTATAATCTAAAACATACCACACATGTATATACCCTTCACAATATTAGCCATCATCTTGTATTAATCACATCTTATTATCATTATTTTCTTAAATCTTGCATCGTCAAATGTGTCCCTTCTTGACAAAATTATCCAAGACCTATCTACATCTTAGTCATTATTATGTCCATGATGTAGAGGTATCCTATATGGACCCAAAAATGAACTAAATTTTAGATTTCATTAGTATTTTAGGTGTTTCATAGGTGTTATAAGTCCTAATATGTCTTTAAGTGTGGTCTAGGTTGTTTAAAGTTGCATAAAATTTGAATTATGGATTTTCCCTCCAAAAAGCCTCAATTTGAAAATTTGAATTTTCAAGCCTAGTTGAAGGATTTCCATGAAGTTTTTGAAGGTGGAAAGGTGCAGGAACATGTATAATGGGTATGTATAATGGGTATTAATACTATTAAAAGGTCCTTAATGTGTTCTTTAGTATATTGATAAGGTCATACATTGGTCATTCTATGTAAAATCAAAAATATGCAATGTAATCATAATGACCTCTATGTGGGAAAGATCCAAGAATCAGTTATGATTCTTGGTAGGAATTTTTGGGAGTCAATTTTTGTTTTTTGATATTTAATTAAATTTTAATGTGATAGATAATGGGGATGTAAACAGGAAAACTTTAAGAATAAAGAAGGATGGTGATATTGGAATTTTGTGTGCATGGAATCCGTATGACTGAGAACATTGTGTGTGGTGTGTTTGAATCATGAGATGGTAAGTAGCATTGTTGAATATTGGTTGATCTTATTATGATCATATTTAATTCTTTTTTTTTATTAAATTTTAAGCAATTTGATAAACTATCACTTTGTCAAGTCTATCAAATCTGTCAACAGAGTAAGTACATATATAGGTTGTTCAAGAATATCTTAAGCATTTTATCTTTTCCTATTAAATTTATGTGGAGAAATTGAATTTGAATACACTTATGATTGTTTGGAGAAAATATTTTGATATAAAAAAATTGATCAAAAGTTGTCAAGCCTAGGTTGGTAATTGATATTTCCCATTGGAACCTATAGTCTACAGAAAGCCCAGGTTTGTACCTTGTATTGCTTTTGGTATTGAATCATGTTTTGATTTAAAGGTGAATGAGAGGAGATTGTAATATTAATTAAATTTTTTAAGAACCTCATATAAGGTTTTAATACTTTAATCATTGAAAAATATCTATAAACCCTCCCTGTCTTATTCACTATATGTAGAACATAGTCAAAACTAAGTTTTCTTGTTGGAGTTTGATATGAGCATTATGAGACCATGGTTATTGAATTAAAAAGTTATATTATACCTATACATACCTAATAAAATAATCTTTTGGACTTGAAACCATTTATTGTTTAATATATGCATTTAATTATAGTCTCAGCCTGTGACAGGGTTTGGTAAGCCCTAAATTAGGGTTTTGATCATTTTGAGTAAACTAACTATTAAAAAATATCCAAAATTTGTAATCCTATATGTTTTCATGTGCCATAAGTAAATAAATCACTTTCATACTTTTATGAACCATGGAGTATGGATTTATAGCAAATGGAGTTGGGAAAGGACTAAAAGAGGCCTAATTTGATAGGCTACAAGAGGGAAAGTGGGTCTAGAAGAAGAATTAGACCCTCAAAATTGATACACAAATGTGTCATAGTATAAAAAAATAGAACATAACCTTAAAATTTTAACATTACTTGTATTTTTTATGTACAAGTTTGTTTACATGCTGAAAAAGGCTACAAGGAATGCTAGTTGATTTGGCAGAGTTGCATGAGTGTAAGGTAAGATGTTGAAAACAATGTAAAGAGATTAGTGAGAGTTATTTGAGAAAATTATGATCAAAATTAATATTTTTGATTATATAAACAATCCTATGATTTAGTATTTTGGTATGATGAGTGGTTTTATAAGCTTAGACTAGAAAGATGATCCTTTGTTCAAGGACAAAAGAAAGAAAATGTGTGCAAGCTCTACATCATTTTGGTATCAGAGCATAAGGATGGTCAAATTATAAGGTTAAGAGGATAAAATTTTATCAAGATAAAGGAAACCCACTACAAATCAAATAATGTAATAGAATATGGAAAATTTGGTCATTGAGATGAGGAATATGCAAGCGAGAATAGAAGCTATGGAGATAAATCAAAGGAGGGTCATAGCTAAAGATGACAGTGATAGATAAGAGGAATCTCCTAGAGAAAAAGACGAAGAAGAAAGAGAAGATAGAGTGAAGGAAATATTAATCAAAGCCATGATTAATATGGGTTCAAAACCAAAGTTAGATGTGCTAATGTACGAAGAAAATTTTAATGTGGATGAGTTGGTGGATTGGATAGAAACTATCAACAAGTATTTTGAGTATGAGGAGGTCGATAACACAAATAAATTTAAATTTTAAGTCACAATATTGAGAGGTGATACTTCTTTGTGGTGGAATGGAATCTAGGAAGAGAGAAGGAGAATAGGTAAGGCAAAGATTCAGTGATGGGATAGGATGGTTATGAAGATGAAGGGAAAGTTCATGCCTAAGGACTACCAAACACATTTATGTAGGAGGTTGTAGAATATTAGACAAAAGGCACATTTAGTGAAGGAATATATAGAAGAGTTTTATAGATTGGCAATCAAAATGGGACATTTGGAAGAGGATGATGAGAATTTAACAAGGTCCCTGAATGGCCTTAAGTTTTCCAAACAAGATGAGATCAATATATTGAATTTGAAAAAAATTGAAGAAGTTTACCAAGCAGCCTTGAAATTTGAGAAGTTGATAAGAAGACATACACAACAAGAAAGAGGAAGAGATAAACAAGTGAGAGGAAGAGGAGAGTATTCACGCAAGAATGCATATAAGGAAGGTGAAAGTAGTACACAAAGGCATGAAACATAGCCAAGAGGATGTTATAAGGGTAGGCAGCCATAATACATAGGTGGAGATACATCTAGAGGAAGAGGGACTAGTGGATTCATAGGAAAATGCTTGAAATATAACAAGTATGTAGGTTATAAATATTGGGATTGTCTAGAGGAGAAACAAGAAAGAAGTTATAGAAATGAGAGCAGAAATAAAGTGGTGTATCTTAAAAAGGAAGAAAGTGTTGGATCAGCATCACATATAGAGGCATCTGAAGGAGAGTCACTCTTGATGAGGAGGAAATTGTTGAAGCCATCAAAGGAGAAAGAACTTGATCAATGGTAACTACTCTTTAGAATAACATGTAAGTCCCATGGTAAATGTTGTGAGATGATAATAGATTCAGGAAGCATAAATAATTTTGTTTCAAATGAAATGGTAAGTAAATTTGGCCTAAAAATATTACCACACCCTGCACCTTATAAATTTTATTGGCTTTAGAATGGATATCATGTGCTTGTTAATGAATAGTGTTTACTAGATTTTTAGATTAGTACCTATAAGGATCTGGTCATGTGTATTAGTGTAGGTTTTTATTTTTCCCTATTATTTAATTAGGGAAATTATATATTTGTGCATACATGGTGTTTTCATACATTTTTGGGATAGGCTAGCTTAGTGGAGATGTGTGTCATAGATGTGTTATAGGTGTCATAAGAATGCCATAAGTAACTCCCTTGATGGGAGTTACTTCTCTATTCTTAGCACCTTGTCACCACCTTTCATGGAGGATTTATAGTCTATTCTTGGGGTGCCTTGACCACCTTTTTTGGAGGAGTTACTTATGTGCTCTCCTATATGTATTCTTCACTTTGGCCATCTCATGTTAATCAGATATTGGTTTTCTCCTATTTGTCTTGTGCAATTTATCTTCTTGTATAATTTCAAATTACTTTAGCATCTATGTGATGTGCACTAGCTTCATCTCATGTGATCACGTCTCCATTGCATTCGCATTATATGGATTCTGGCAACAACTCCGATATGGTATTAGAGCCACTCTAGTAATCGTGTGTCTGGTTATGCTATTAGTTTATTTTGAAATTCTTACTTTGCTTTCTTAGTAGTTTTTTTGTTTAACTCCGTTACATTTGAGAGCTTTGGCAGAGTTTCTTGAAAACTCATGAAAATCCATATGGAAACTTGTTAAAAAATTACTTCTGAGTTAAAATTTGCCAAGACATCTTGTATAGATCTATTGTGGCTTCAGCAAAGGCAGTAGGATTCCTATTTTTTGTCATTTTTCAAGAAAAGTTAGATCTCTACAATCTGGTTTCTGTTCTTGGATGCCACTTTTAGTGTGGGGCATCTGGTAGGATGAGGAGGAGTTTGGGTTTGATAACCAGGGTGCGCTTACCATACCCTGCGAGGTGAGCATGTTCAAGCAAGTGCTGCGACTACTAGACAGAAATGATCTGACCTGCCACAAGAACTTGAGATTTGATGATTTATTGAAGTTTTATTCTGACTATGGATTAGAGGCATATGCCAAAGCCCTGTAAGAGCATAGTCCCACCGTTCAGAAGTCTTTCAGGTGAGTGCAACATTTTAAGAAGGAAGGATCTCTCACCCATCCATAAAGCCCAAAGGATTAGCAACCAGCCATCGATCGACTGTTGTCTCACTATTCTTTCTTGGGTCGAGACACTGTCTGACAAACTAGTAATTTTGTTGTTGTCCTTGCCGAGTTTAGACCTTTTTTTGGTTTCCAACACCCATGTGGTGGGCCCACCCTCTCTCCCTGATTCATTTGGTAAATCTAATTTTAAAATTATTCTGATCTAAATCATCCATTTGAATGTTTGAATTAAAATCATATTTGAAATTAGCATTAAAAAAAAAGCAGTTTAAAGTTTTTTTTAAACTTGTATCTTCGACCTACAAAGACGAAGGGTGAGGCCTAGGTTGGCAGGATGCTAATTCCCCCTCACAAAGACCTCCTTTGGATTCTTCACTCCGTGAAGAATCCAATGAGTGGTTGGAAAGCCACTTTATCTCTCAAAATAGGCATTTTTTTAATGTTTTAGTGTTGTTTTTGCAAAAACACTAGTTTACAGGAAAATTGAGTCTTTAATATCTTGCAAACGATAGCTCAAATTTAGGTACCATTTTTTGTAAAAGTTTTTGTAATTCAATTTTCCATAGTGTAGGCTTGTTCTTTGTTAAAAATTCACTACTTTATAAAGTGCCAAAATTTTGGGTCTCCCGGGACGCATTTTCGATTGAGTCTGACGTCCTGTTTGCTTAGAGTCTTGTACTAATTGCCCTAAGACGCATTCTCGATTGAGCCTGACGTCTTTTTAGGGTGCACTTGCTTATTTGGGGAGGCCTCAACATTTCAGAGGGGTGTGTTTTCTTTTCATGACTTACAAATCTTCACTTTCATTCTCCTTTCTGCATAAATTCACAACTTGCAATCAACACAACTTTACCTAAATTCAAATTAAAATGGATTATTTTCAACTTAAACCCCTAACACCCTTAAAATATCATGAATGGAAGGTTAAAATTTCAATCATTCTTAGAATCAAAGGGTTGTATAGGATCACCATGGGTACTGAAGTAGAACCCAACACTGATGCTGAAAAGGTCAAGTGGTACAACCGTAGTGATGAAGCCTATGGATTACTGAGCTTGTTTGTGTCTCCAAAACTTCTCTTCCACTTAGAAACCTCCAAGACTCCAAAAGACATATGGGACACCTTAGAATTCTTATTTGGGAAGCTTGATGAGATGAGAGGTCATGAGCTTGAAAATGAACTCATAAATCTAAGTCCTAGCAACTTTGACACCCTACATGACTTCTTCACTAAGTTTAAGGCCCTTAGATTGAAATTGAAATAATGTAGGATAGAGAAGAAAGTGATCAACTCATTCTTTCTATTCTTTCAAAGTCAGGTCCAAGCTATTCAGTCTTTATCTCCACTTTCCATGCCACAAAAAGTGCCCTTGGCACTACATGGAAAATGCCTTCTTTGGATTCATTCATAGCCGACTTGACTAGGGAACAAGATAAGATAATTCAAATGGGCACAATGAATTCTACTCAACCCCAAGCTTTGATAGCTAGAAATGGTAAGGATAAGACTTCAACAAAGGAGAAGAAGAAAAAGAACAAGGACCAGAAGAAGAAGAAAGAAAACAACAATCCTGCCAAAAACAACACTGAGTCTTCCTCTTCCAATGCTAAACCTAAGAAGGAGAAGGTTAAGTGTGTCTATTATAAGAAAATAGGGCATGATGAACACAAATGCATGAAGAAACAAATAGATCACCTAACTCATCTTCTAGAGAAGCACAACATAGTTGTTTTTGAGTCCATCAAGCAGAATTCATCTACCCAAGATTCTACTAAGGCAAAAGGCAAGGGTAAGGAGAAAGAAAAGGGCAAGGCCCTTGTAGCTATAGTAGCTTCTACATCTTCATGGGTCATTCACTCAGGTGCTTCTCACCACATGGGCTCTTCCCTAGTTGAGTTTTCATCTTTAGAGCCTTGTAGCATGACTTCAATTAGTTTGGGTGATGACACATCAGTTTTCATTGCAAGGAGAGGGTCATTTGAAATGGAAGGAGGAACATTCAATAATGTTCTAAGTGTTCCTTCTCTTTCAACCAATCTCCTATCAATGTACCAAATCACTCACATTGGTCAAGGCATGAGAGTTGAGTTTTCACTAGATTCAGCGGCTATCAGAGAATTACATAGTGATACTACAGTGGCAGTGGGTAGGACAGATCACCAAGCAAGGTTATACACCTCACATTTTGCACCTGATTCTTCTCCAACAGCATTTTTGACTCATTTAGATGAAGTTATCAAATTATGGCATGAGTGGTTTGGCCACCTTAACTACCACTACCTTGAACAACTTTGCAAAAATGACATGGTCATTGGCTTGCCTCGTGTCCAATTTTCAAAAGGACTTTGTGAGGGGTACTCCCTTGGGAAGCATCTCGAAGCAAAATTTGACAAAGTCAAATCTTGGAGGGCTTCACAACCTTTGGAGTTAGTCCACAGTGATGTATCGGGACCCTTTCCCAAACCATCTTTCACAAGGGCTAAGTACATCCTCACTTTCATTGATGATTTCTCTAGGTACACTTGGATATATTTTCTCAAACAAAAGTTTGAAGTGTTTGAAAATTTTCTAGACTTCAAGGCTCTTGTTGAGAAACAAAGTGAGAAATCCATCAAGGTTCTTTGAACTGATAATGGAGGGGAGTATGTCAGCATCAGGTTTGAGCAGTTTTGTACCATAGAGGGGATTGATTTGCAATGCACAGTCACTTATAGTCCTTCACAGAATGGGGTTGTAAAATGCAAAAATAGGTTCTTGAAAGAGATGGGTGGCTGTATGATTCACTCCAAATCCTTAGCACCACAGTACTAGGCTAAAGCCATCAATTATGCTTACTACATTCAAAACAAGGTTCCTCACAAATATTTGAAAGGGATAACACCCTTTGAAGCTTCGCATAAAAGGAAACCTGATGTTGAGCACCTTAGGGTTTTTGAATCCCCAACCATGGCCTACATACTGAAGAAGAAACATAAAGATATGTAACGTCAGTCCAAGCCTTCCATCTTTATAGGATATCCAGATGGTATTAAGGGGTATCATCTTCTAGATCCTATCACTCATGTTTTTTTCATTGAGAGAAGTGTCCACTTTCAAGAGAGTCCTAGAGACTCAACACCTGACACTTCTATCTCATCAGATCTACTTCTTCATAATGGTTCCTCATCAAATTCAGATTAGCCATATCAGGTTCTTGAGCTAGAGACATCTTATTCTTCTTCGAGTTTAGATAGTAAGGATAGTGATGCAAAGTCATCCACCTCTAGTTAGTTAGAGGATAAGGAGTTATCACCTGACTCGCCCACTTCCAAGCCACTTTGGGCCAGACAAACACTTGAGAGTGCTGGCACTTGGGTAGGAGATCCTGCAAATGACAAAAGTACTAGGGGGATTTTCAGAGAGATCCATATGCCTTCTTTGCTTCAGTTTTAGATCCACAGAATTTTTGAGAGGCATTGGGGGTACCTAAGTGGGATAGTGCTATGGAGGAAGAATATTCTTCCTTAATAAAAAAATCACACTTGGGATTTGACTTCACTTCCTAAGGGAAGAAAGATGGTTCAATGTAGGTGGATATATCAGACCAAGTTGGCAGCAAATGGGTTGGTTGATAAGTACAAGGCACAATTGGTCGCCAAGGGTTTCTCATAGGTGATAGGCATTGACTACTCAGAGACCTTTGCACCCATTGCAAAGATGACTTCTATTCGACTCACCTTGGCTATTGTTGCATCACATGGTTGGGATGTGCACCAGATGGATGTAAAGAGTGACATTCTTCATGGAGACCTAGAGGAGGAGATCTACATAGAACAGCTACCAGGATTTGTTCAGGATTCTTCCTTAGTATGCAGACTTAGGAAATCTATCTATGGCCTCAAAAAGGCCCCTCAGGCTTGGTATTCCAAGATGGATTCCTTCCTTCTCATAGCAGGTTTCACTAGGTGTCATTCTGATCCCAATGTCTACTTCTTGTGGCAAGATGATTCGCTCCTGATTTTGGTTCTATATGTTGATGACCTTTTAATCACCAAGAGTTCATTGACTATTGCAGTGGTGAAGGCATCTCTCCAAGATAGATTTGACATGACAGACTTGGGTTTGTTGCACTACTTCCTTGGCATCGAGATCTCATAGTCAAATTTAGGGATTTCTCTTGTATAGCCTAAGTATGCTCTTGACTTATTGGCTCGATTTCACATGGCTAATTCCAAGCCATCTCTAACTTTCTTTCTACTAGGAGTCAAGCTTGAGGCTGACTATTCTTCACCATTGGTTGATGCCACTTGATATCGATAACTTGTTGGCAGTCTCATTTACTTGACTCACACCAGGCCTGACATATCATATACAGTGGGACTTGTCTCTAGATTTATGAAAGAACCGCATGAGTTGCATTAGAAAGCAGCTAAGAGGATCTTACATTACATATAGGGTTCACATAGATATGAGATTCATTACAGATTTGGCATAGAGGTTGACTTGGTTGGATATACAGATTCAGACTAGGTTGGTGATTCATATACTCACAAGTCCACTTCTAATTATAGTTTCTCTCTAGGTTTTGGTCCTATCAGTTCATCTAATAAGAAGAAGAATGTTATTGCTATATCATCCATAGAGGCAGAGTACATGGGAGGTTTTAATGCAGCTACTGAGGCTATTTGGCTTTAGGGGATTCTTTTTTATTTTGACATTCCTATCAGGTAGCCCACCATCATTTATTATGATAACCAGAGTACCATTTAGATTTGTAAGAATCTAGTTCAGCACCAGTAGACTAAGCACATAGAGATTCACATGCATTTCATTTGAGAGCTTATTCATAGTCAGGCCATTGACTTGATATTTTGCCAGTCTTCGGAGCAGGTTGTAGACATCTTCACCAAACCTTTCACTGAGAGAAAGTTCATTCATCTACGAGCTCTTCTTGGGGTGTGGTCTGCATCTACAGGTGCATAATCTTCAGGGGGGCCTTCTACCCTCTTCATTTCTTTTATGTCTCTCTTTTGGGGGGGGGGAGTTTTTTCCTACGGGTTTTCTCCTTTTCTCTATCTTATGGGAGATTGCATTTGTACATGGGTACCTCATTAGGCCTAATTATCGGGACCCATTTTATATTTTCACACTGCCCACCTAAGCTATGCTTATGGGGGGGTATTAGTGTAGATTTTTATTTTTTCCCTATTATTTAATTAGGAAAATTATATATTTGTGCATACATGGAGTTTTCCTACATTTGTGGGATAGGCTAGCTTATGTGGAGATGTGTGTCATAGATGTGTCATAGGTGTCATAAGAATGTCATAAGTAACTCCCTTGATGGGAGTTACTTCTCTATTCTTATCACCTTGTCACCATATTTCATGGAGGAGTTACAGTCTATTCTTGTGGAGGAGTTACTTACGTGCTCTCTTATATGTATTCTTCACTTTGGCCATCTCATGTTAATCAGATATTGGTTCTCTCCTATTTGTCTTGTGTAATTTCTCTTCTTGTATAGTTTAAAATTGCTTTAGCATCTATGTGATGTGCACTAGCTTCATCTCATGTGATCACGTCTCCATTGCATTTGCATTATCTAGATTTTGGAAACAACTTTGATAATGTGTGATATCATCCCCATGGATGTTTGTCACGTATTACTAGGAAGACCTTAGAAATTTGATAGGTTAATTAATCATGATGGGGTGAATAACACCTATTCTTTGGAGCATAAGGGAAACAAGCACACATTGCTGCCTTTAAAGAATGATGATAAAGTGTTGGTGTCTATTCTAAGGTGTTGGTTACATGACACAAAGAGCTAGTGCAGAAGGAAGAAAAAACAAGGATGGATGATTAGCCCAAGGAGATTGAGGCAACCAAAGTTGAGGAGTATGAACCTTTACCAAGTAATATTTTTTCAAGTATGTGAGTGAGTTAATTACAATTTTGTCTTAGCATTTATCTATGATTTCTAGTTGTGATTTCATAGGAGTGATATGCAAGTTCACATGCATGAGAGAGAGTATAAAAAAGGAAAGAGATGGAATATGTACAACAAGTCCATGAAGGATAGCAAAATGAGTGCAATCCTATAAGAGGGTTAAGTTAAGATAATGAAAATGCAGATGAGAATATGCAGTCCTTGTGTATACAAGAGGTAAAGGGTAGTTATGAAGATGATATATAGCAACAAACCAAGCATTTATGCAATCAGATGGCATACAAGGACCAAAAATCTGATATGTATGACGTGAAGTGTACCAAGAAAGAATAAATAAGACATATTTGAGTAGTTGTGTCTTATGGAAACAAGGTGGTGATGGATTAGTTTGAAGGAGTGGAAGCATGGTATGCACATTAAAAGTAAGCAACAAAAGATAATAATTATGTTTTCCTTAACAAGTTTGTTTCATGTGCAGTTACACCATTGAAGAATAAGAACCATATGAGGCCTAATTATGGGTCCTAAGAACATGTTCACCTCTATGAGAGGCAAATATCAGTAGCAACCTTGTTTTAGGAGGTACAATGCAACTAAAGAAAAACATACACCAAGTTGACACCTATGGTAAAAATTCTTCAGCATCGTAGTATGATGTATGGGCATCCTATATGGACCCAAAAATGAACTCAATTTTGGATTTCATTAGTCTTTTAGGTGTTTCATATGTGATATAAGTCCTAATATGTCTTTAGGTGTGATCTAGGTTGTTCAAAGTTGCATAAAATTTAAATTACAGATTTTCCCTCCAAAATGCCATTTGTATTTCCAAGCCTTGTTGAAGGATTTCCATGCATTTTGTGAAGGCATAAATGTGTAGGAACATGTATAATAGGTCTTAAGACTATTAAAATTTCCTTAATGTGCTCTTTAGTATATTGGCAAGGTCATACATTGGTCATTCTATGTAAAATCAAAAATATGCAATGTAATCATAATGACCTCTACCTGGGAAAGATCCAAGAATTAGTTATGCTTGTTGGTAGGAGTTTTTGGGAGTCAGTTTTGGTATATTCATAGTGAATTCCATTTGAATTTGATATAGAATTGGGATGTAAATAGAAAAAATTAATGAATAAAGAAGGATGGTGATATTAGAATTATGTGTGCATGGAATCTATATGATTGAGAATAGTGTTTGTGATGTGTTTAAATCATGAGATGGGGAGTAGCTTTGTTTAATATTAGTTGATCTTGTTATGATAATATTGAATTATCTATTTTGGATTTAGGAATGTTTACTGAGTTGATAAACTATCACTTTTGTCAAGTCTATTAAATCTGTTAATAGAGTAAGTACATATACAGGTTGTTCAAGAATAAATTAAGCATTTGATCTTTTCCTATTCGAGTTATATGGATAAATTTAAGTTTTATACAGTTATGAGTGGTTGGAGACAATATTTTTATAGAAAATAATTGATCAAAAGTTGTCAATCCTAGGTTGGTAATTATTTTTTGCCATTGGAACCTACAGTCTACACAAAGACCAGGTCTGTACTCTGTATTGCTTTTGGTATTGAATCTTGTTATGATTCAAAGGTGAATGAGAGGAGATTAGAATATTAATTTAAGTTTTTAAGAACCTCATATAAAATTTTAAGACTTTAAGCATTTAAAAATATCAAGAAACCCTACCTATCTTGTTCATTATCTATAGAACATAGTCAAAACTGACTAAGTTTTCTTGTTGGAGTTTGCTCTGATTGTTATGAGACCATAGTTATTGAATGAAAAAGTTGTATTATTCCTATATAGACCCAATCCAACAATTTTTTTGACTTTAAATAATTTATTTTTCAAGATAGGCATTTATTTACACTCTCGGCCTATGATAGGGTTTAGTAAGCCCTAGATTAAGGTTTTGATCATTTTTAGTAAACTAACACTTGAAAAATCTCCAAAATTAGTAATCCTATATTTTTTCATTTTATATAAGTAAATAATTCACTTTTAGACCTGTAAATACCATGGAATATGGATTTATATCAAATGGAGTTTGGAAAGGGCTAAAAGAGGCCTAATTTGAAAGGCTAAAAGAGGGAAAGTGGGTCTTGAAGAGGAATCAGACCCTCAAAATTGTGTCTCATAGCAAAAAAAAATAGAACATAACCTTGAAATTTCAACACTACTTGTATTTTTTCCATAAAAGTATATTTGTAGGCAGAAAAGGGCACAAAGGAATGATATTTGATTTGGCAGGGTTGCATGAGTGTAAGGTAAGGTGTTGAAAATAGTGTAAAGAGATTAGTGAGAGTTATTTGAGACTATTATGATCAAGATTAAGATTTTTTATTCTCTAAATAATCATATTGTCCATTATTTGGTATGATGAGTGGTTTCATAAGACTAAACTAGAAAGGTGATCCTTTATTCAAGGACAAAAGAAAGAAAACTTGTGAAAGCTCTGAATCAGCCCACATCATCTTATCCCCATATCCCTTATGTATACCTTGAATTATCCTTAGTCTCATGATAGAATATACTAATATGGATACCTTCCTTTAAAACAATACCTTGTCTTAACCTGTCACTCTATTGGTTTAATCTAGGACCTGTCATCTTCCTACGAGCACTAGTCACTTTGTTAGTTTTGACACCCATCATCCTTTGTTATGACTTGTCACTCTATTGGCTTGAACCCAACACCCATTGAGTCCCATCATGATCACATTAAAATAAGGGTACCATACCCTCCTTTTATCAATTTTTTAGATAGATAGATAGAACTTGAGTCTAAGTCATACATCAACATTCATCATTATCTACATATATCATATTCACCTAACATACCTAGTCTTAACATCCCTTTTCTGTCTCTTTGTCCCATCATCCTTAGACCAATCCCCAATCATGTCATAGTATAACCCCATCATTTACCTTCATCTAACTTATTTACATCCCCATAGACTACCCTTATCAATACCCCCACTCATAGACTAAACACCCCAAATCTTGTCATAGCCTGTAATCATAAACCCACTTTAATTTATGTTGGAAATAATCTGATAAGGGTCACCATCCTATGATTGCTTGCATCTACATCTATCATGTTTGATACCATTTATCTAGTCAAATCATAATCTTATATTTTCATCCACTATGTCCAATCCCATCAACTAAGACATCTAATACTCCTTGGGTAAATCATATTAGTCTTTAGCTAGTCCAAATTATCCAATCAAGTCAAAACCCCATCAAAATTCATTAATGACCTAGTCTTGTCTTTTTGGCTAGTCAAACCTAGCCCCATGTTGAACCTTAAGGTATTGTCTTAGCCCATCACCTTTAGCCATCAAATAAGACATCAAAATTTATTTAGCTAGCTCTTGTCTTAAATCTATTGAATCAAGCTCATCATATTCCATCAAACATATCATATCATATCTTTCAAAAAATCTCACAATTCCAAGTCAAACTTAAAAGTAAATCATGGCTTCCAAAATTGATTTGGATGTTATGTTTGAAAAAAATCTCTTTGCCAACAAGGTTTAAATTATTTTTTAGGTTCTATAAATGGGTGACCACCTCTCTAAAATATTTTACCCCATTCAACAAACATTACCTCTAGTTCATACTCATCCACATCAGTCTATTCCCAATCCTTGTCCTAGCGCATCACAATCGAATCTTTTATTTACTAGTCATAGCTATCCACATACCCCCACTCATACTAACAAAGTTAATTCTCTACTAAAAACCTCATCCAATACCTATTCATACTCTAAGCTACCTCCAATACCATAACTCCTCTATATCTTGGTATTACATCACCTCATATAAATGTCTGACCTAGAGTCAACTGCTTCCACATCTAAGCCAAGTCATGAAGAGAAATAATACACTCCTCTCCCTATATCATTGAAATATATTTTCCATCAATTAGTTTTTGCTGACATGATGGTTTATCCACCTAAAATTCATCCTAATCCAACCAAACCCAATCCCTCTTGCTATAAACAAAAACCAATATTTTCAATATCACAAAACCTGAGGGCATTCTACTAATAACTGCCTCTCTTTCCAAAATTTTGTACAAGACCTCAATGACCAAGTTGATATTGAAATTAAAAATGAATCAAATAAATCCTCATCAAAAGGTAATACAAATGAGATATGCCAAGATTAATTTCATGATCATGATAAGATTCTTCTACTTCTAAACCAGGGCCATGACACTAAGCTCATCTTCGATAGTCCACCTAGTTTTGACAAACCACTATTTAATAAACCCATCCTTACCAAACCCACCATACACGTATTTTATACCTTCTATTTATCATATCTAGTTCCTAATTATAAAAATTCCCTTCATCTTAAAGCCTTCATCACTAGGTGAAAATTTAAAAAGGTCTTGTTGATAACCCTGTAATGAAATAGGCCCTCCTTGTGACCACAGTCAAAACATCATCTACTCTAAACATCATATTCTCATTAATGTGCATATTAGAATCAAAATTAAAGACAACATCAATATCTACATCATGTCTAAGATCATATTTCATGTCATAATCATCATCCTTTATTGGTGTTGTGGATCATGTTGATGCCTACCTCTTTGAGGATGCCTCTAATTCATATATCAACGATAAATAAAATATGTCTCTTGATCAGTGTTAGGATGATGAAGCTAGAAAAAAAAATTAAAATGTATTATCAATTGATGATCATTAGAGTGAATCAGATCTAGATTCATATGCATGCTTTATAAAGGACTCTATGATCCCTTCATTACTCTTGAGGAGGTTTTATCTGATGTCAAGATTAGGTCTCCTAGTACCCTCTATGGGGATATTTTTTCCCATTAGCCACTCATTTACATCATTCATCCATTCCTTCCACCATCATATATCATTGATCTATTTCTCCCTATTAATAAATGCTTATTTACACCCTTCAATGGGAACAAAAAAATCACACATCATTAGATTCCCCTCAGCATATAATATAATCAAGTAAAATAATCATATAATCAACCTTAATCTAGTCATCAATTAAATTCAAGATAAATCAATACATTTTTAAATGCATCCACTAGTGAAAAACTTCCCCTAGTGAAAAACTCCCTAAGGTACTGTTGACACAGTGGATTGCACCTGGGGCAAGACACCTAGCTCCCATCCTTCCACACGCAACAATGGAAACTCCCCTCTCGCCTATGGGACTGGCAAAGCTAGAGGGGAGAGTCTCTAGATAAGGGATAGCTCCCTTTGATGTATCTTTTAGGCCCTGGTTTCTCCTACTACTAACAAACAAATGTAAAAGGGGGGGATGAAAAGGGAGAGAGAGATGCTGAAATAGAACCTAAACCTAAAAAAAATGAAAAGGTGATACACCAAAAAAGTTTGATCCACTCAGGCCTAAAACATACACTTTTCACCAAGAAGAAGTGCCCATACACTTCATCTGATGTGGGAAAACTCTTATGTGTCAGTGAGTCAGGGGTCCATGGAGATACAGGGAGGAAGGAACTATCAAAGGTGTTTTGAGACACACTTTGATATTCACATGTGCCTATATTCATGTTGTAGACACTTCTGGCAAACCTGCAGAAAAGAAACTCACAATGCGCTAGACATGCTAGAATCAGTCTATGAGAAGCATAAAAGGAAATGACTTAACACAAAAATAAAACATAGACATGTGCTTGAGTGCAAGTCCAGATGGAGGTAAAAATTCTAAGTCCTGATTCAAGGTAAAATCTGGTAGAGTTCTGCCTTACAAACTCAAGAGATTTTTGGGCAGAGTTTGCCTTAAGGCTGAGAGATTGGATCTTTTCTCAAATGAGAAATTTAAAATATATATAAAAATTAAGATAACTTGGCACTTTCTGGGAAAGACTTTGATGCTCTTTTTACAAGCTGGCCCATGTGCGCTTTGAGCCTTGGGAAGAGGAAGCCATTTGATTTTCGGTTCTTGCTTTGACTTTGGCATCCCAACATTAATGAGAAAACATGGCCGTGCCTCTTTTTTGTGAACAAACTACTCCCTTCAAGGCATTTATGTGGCTTGTCTGCTTATAAATGCAAATTGGAGGAAACAAGTCGTGATGCTTACTATTTGCACCATTTGGTGACCATCTGGCAATAATTCGCCTCCTCTTTGCCACTTGGACTACTTTGTCTCTTTTTACACCTTGTAATCTTCTGGATCCTCTCTTTCTGGCCTTGTTGTTGCATTCCTTAGGCTCTTTTCTGCTTGCCTTGGCCACTTTCCACTGATTTTCAAATAAGTGACATGTGGTACGTTTTGTTATGAAATAGGCAGGACATGTGGTAGCATCTGCTTGACTCATAGAAGCTTTAGGTACCCTTTTAAGGTCCTATAAAAGAGGACATGTGTTGGCTTCCACTTTCTTTAACAATTCATCTGGGGCCCACCACAGTTCTCACAAGACAAAAGAGAGAAACCACGAAGGCTGACACCTGTCAGCTTCTGTCGAGCCTTGCAATAGACACGTGGCACATTCTACTGCTCCTAGAAAAAGCATGTCAAAGCCTTCCATGGTTGCCACTTGGTGCCTTCCACACTCTAAATTTCCTGGTGTAAAATTTAATGTTCACGGGCCCATCACAGTTTGAAAACCAATGGCTAGTCTATATTCTTAAAGTTGACAGCTTCCAAGATGTCACCATCCTTAGCAAATTCCTTCAGGCCTTTTCCTTCGGCTTTCTACTTTAGCCTTTTCCCCATGGGCTTTTTTTGTGGGCTTTTTTCCCACAGACTTTCTTGCTTCGATCTTTTTCCCATAAACAAAAATTTTGCAAGAATTGCCTTGTGACTTTGCCTTCAAAATTTTCCTCTCGAGATTTTTGCTCGTAGTTTCCATAAATTCCTTCAAATTTTTTGTCTAAAGGAAATCCTTTAGACTAAAGTCTGAAAGAATTCATGACTTTGCCTTAAAAAAAATTTGAAAGATCTTAGCCACTTCTTTATGGCCTCTTTGAATTGCTCCCTGCCCCCTACAAGGGCTCTTGAACCTGAAAATACCCTCTGCAAGGGCACTTGTCCTTCAGGAGGCTTGAACTTTTTTAGTTAAACCACTCCTTTGAGCCAACCATTGAACCAATTGATTGAACCAGTTCAATGGTTCAAGCGGTCGTTGAACCAAGGCGTTGAACTGAGCATTGAACTGAGCATTGAACCAAGCTCGTTGAATCATTTGAAAAGAGCCAAGCCTTTGAAATTTACTAATGAACTTTGTGTTGAACCAAAGTGATGAACTAAGCTGACTAAACCAAGTCATTGAACCTAAGCATTGAACCAAAGTGTTGAATCAATTCAATGGTTCAATGGTTCAAAGATGCTAACTTTTGGAAAGATTATGTCATTGAACCACTCTTCCAACCTTAAGAAAGAGTGTCTTTGAACCATTTTAGCTCTCTTTCCTTATGAATTTTTTCATACAAGATTCTAAAGAAGCTTTGTAAAACCTTGCACTTTTTGAACTGGTTCTTCATTTGCCAGAATACTACACCTGTAGAGTTCGTAGAAGTCCCTGTGAAGTCTATATAAAACCTGTAGAGTCTGTAGAAATGGACCTGTAGAGTCCATATAAATGGACCAAATTCATGCAAAATCAACAAATGAAATGGCCCCAAATAGCAGGGACAGAAGGGGACTGATTTTTGGCCAATTGGGCAAAAAATTGTCAACAAATTGGCAACTCCCAGGGGAAGCATGCCTGCTATGCTTAGAGACCAGTTGACTTTATTCCATTGGCCATAGAGTCAGATGTAGCTTTGAAGAAAGGTTAGCAATAGCCCCAAAAGATCCAAGAATCAAACATGAAGATTTTTACCCCATACACAAGGGAAAGCACACACAAGACTAAAAACACTACTTGTGCAAACTGCACTTAGGGAAAGTAGGAAAAGAAACTGAAAGCAAACTACTATATACAGCTAACTAGGAATATCTAAGCCTCCCTCTTGGATCAAAGGGAAAACTTCTTAAGTTCCCTTCCTGGCAAGAAGACTTATGGTGCTAGACAAGTGGCTGAATGAAAAGGAGATTTGGTTACCTGCTCCTCTTTCCTGACACTTGGATTGGCCTACATCCAAGTGGATCAAAATCAAACATGCTTCTGACATATATGTATTCTTATTGTCCTTGGAATCTTGTTGAATTCTTGTCCTTCATGCTGGTGCATTTCACCAAGAAATCTATGGCTACTAGCTCATCACCATAAGCCTTTTGATCTGCACAGTCCCTCTGCAATGCATCATCATCTGACTTGTTCCCTTCTGCTTCATTGGAAATCCTATTAAACTCATCCTCTACTTCCTCTTGGCCTTCTTGAAGAAGGGTGACTATTTTGATGTTTGAAATGGAATCACAAATTAATTTCTCATACCACAGAACATCACCTCTCTGTTTAAAACTTTCTTCTCCAAGGCTTTCCTCAAGGAAGACAGACCTCTCCTTTTCCTCCTCAAAGATCAGGGTCTATATGTTCAAAGGCATCCCCCTGATCCTCCTCCAACTCTAGCTCCATAGCATGGTCATCTTGCTCATTGAAACAACAAGGAAGTTCATCGAACAAGGGGGGAGAGAGCTCACCATGCTTATGTTCCTCTTCGTATTGTTAGAACATCCACATGTATGTGTGACCTGAGTCTTCCCCATTACTGATGATGATGTCTTTTGAAGGATCATCGATGATGATTTCTTCTTTGGTGTCACTCATGATATCCTCTTGAAGAGCTGTAAATTGGATCTTTTGCTCCTCACTTGCCTCTTGCAAAATAGGATCCTCCTTAAGAAGGGGTGAAATGACAAAACTATGTGGAAGAGGAGGCAGTCCTTGAGATAAAATTGAATGATTCTCCTCCTTAAATTTGGTCAGTACTTCATCAATATTAGGTGTGTCCTGATAGCTCCCTTGGAGGTGTGTAGATGGGGTGTGTTCAGACATGGAATGTGTTGTTGGGTCTAAACTGTCCATCACACCTTCGCTGAGGAATCTCTCTCTGGATTCCAACTCTGCAATTCTTATGGCTATATCCTCTTGGAAGCATCCTTCTTGGAGGTCACTAGCATCATCATGAGTAGGAGCAGCCTCATCTTCTTCAAGGTTTTGAGCAAAACCTTTCTTCTCCTCCTTCCTACCCCATAATTCTACTATTTTCTTCCAGGTCAGGATCTTGGAATTGGAATTTTGCTCCTATGAACAGGCAACAACTTTGTTTTCTCCAAGTTCTTAGGGCTCCTCTATGAGGTATGAAAGTTCCATCTCTCTTTCTCTAAGTAGTCTCATCTTAGCCTCTAAATCCTCAATTTGCTTGGCTAGATTATCCTTAAAGAGTATCTCTTGGAGCTCATAGGAATCATCATAGAGATGGATAGGAGCAGTTTTGAAAGAGATGTGCTGGTTCAAAAATTTGCCCCCAAAGGAAGATTCATGATCTAAAGAATTTAGAAGGTTCATCTCCATGGGAATTTGTTCTAGTTCCCTTTGATGCTTGAAGGCTAAGCATACAAGGTCAAGAGTAGGGTTGATTGATGGATCAGATGAGCCAGAATGAGCAAGTGCCATCTGGTAGAAAGGATTTGGTGCACAAGAAGGGGTTTTTTTTAGGATAGGAGGGGGAATGCAAGGCTAACTGCCTTGAATGAATGGATTTCTCCATTTTTCTACCTCCTCCTCCATGGATTGCAAGGCCTAAGCTTGCCTAAATAAACACACCTCTTTGTACATCAGCTCCTACTGATATCCATACTACTCATCCAATCTGTTGATCTCCATTACCTACTTCTCAAACTCCAGTGCCACTTCCCTTATTGTTGAAGGGCAACTAGGAGGGCTGCTTGAGGTGATTGCATGCAAATTTTGAGTCTAATTAAAGTCATATGAAGGAATACAAGGTCCATGATTTTGTGTGAAGGAATTATACATACAAAAAAATGATATTTTCTTGATGGCACCAGGTTACTTAACCAGTTGATTCAACTCAGAGTTTCCATTGGTTTTGATGCAAAAGCCTCCAAAGGCTGGCTAGTTGAAGAACACACCAAAAATTCTTCAACTCTGTAGACACAACTTGTCCTAGTTGGTCCCATCGAGCATGCCAAAAATTGTTGATGTAGTGGATTGCACCCAGGGAAAGATGCCTAGCTCCCACCCTTCCACATGCAACAATGGAAACTCTCCTCTCACCTATGGGACCGACGAAGCTAGAGGGGAGAGTCTCTAGATAAGGGCTAGCTCCCTCTTATGTATCTTTTAGGCCCTAGTTTCTCCTACTGATAACAAACAAATGTAAAAGGGGGGGATGAAAAGGGAGAGAGAGATGTTGAAACAGAACATAAACCTAAAAAAAATTAAAAGGTGATACACCAAAAAAGTTTGATCCACTCAGGCCTGAAACATACACTTTTCACCAAGAAGAAGCACCCATACACTTCATCTAATGTGGGAAAAATCTTCTGTGTTAGTGAGTCAGGGGTCCATGGAGATATAGGGAGGAAGGAACTAACAAAGGTGTTTTGAGACACACTTTGATAGCCTATTCACATGTGCCTATATTATTGGTATAGACACTTCTGGCAGACCTGCAGAAAAGAAACTCACAATGCGCTAGACATGCTAGAATCAGTTTGTGAGAAGCATAAAATGAAATGACTTAACACAAAAAGAAAACATAGACATGTGCTTGAGTGCAAGTCCAAATGGAGGTAAAAATGCTAAGTCTTGATTCAAGGTAAAATTTGGCAGAGTTCTACCTTACAAGCTCAAGAGATTTTTGGGTAGAGTTTTGCCTTAAGGCTGAGAGATTGGATCCTTTCTCAAATGAGAAATTTACAATATATAAAAAGAGGAAGAGAACTTGGCACTTTTTGGGAAAGACTTTGGTGCTCTTTTTACAAGATGGCCCATGTGCACTCTAAGCCTTAGGAAGAGGAAGTTATTTGATTATCAATTCCTAATTTGACTTTGGCATCCCAATATTAATTAGAAAACATGGCCACGCCTCTTTTCTATGAACAGACTGCTCCCTTCAAGGCATTTGCATGACTTGTCTACTTATAAATGAAAATTGGAGGAAACAAGTTTTGTCACTTACTGTTTGCATCATTTGGTGACCATCTGGCAATAACTCACCTCCTCTTTCCCACTTGGACTACTTTGTCTCTTTCTACACCTTGTCTTCTTCTGGCTCCTCTCTTTCTAGCTTTGTCACTGTATTCCTTAGGCTCTTTCTGGCTTTGTCACTACGTTCCTTAGGCTCTTTTTTGCTTGCCTTGGCCACTTTCTGCTTATTTTCAAATAAGTGACACATGGCACATTTTTCTATGAAATGGGCAGGACACGTGGCAACATCTGCTTGACTCATAGAAGCTTTAGGCACCCTTTGAAGGTCCTACAGAAGAGGACATGTGTTAGCTTTTGATTTATTTAACAATTCATTCGAGACCCACCACAATTCTCATGGAACAAAAGAGAGAGACCGCAGAGGCTGACACCTATCAGCTTCCATCGAGCCTTGCAAGAGACATGTGGCACATTCTGTTGCTCCTAGAAAAACATGTTAGAGCCTTCTACAGTTGCCACTTGGTGCCTTTCGCGCTCTAGATTTTCTGGTGTAAAATTTAACATTTGTGGGCCCGTCACAATTTGAAAACCAACGGCTAGTCTATCTTCTTAAAGTTGATGGCTTCTGGGACGTCACCATCCTTGGCAAATTCCTTTGGGCCTTTTCCTTTGGCTTTCTACTTCGTCCTTTTCCCTGCGGGCTTTTTCTACAAGCTTTTTTCCCATGGGATTTCTTACTTCGGTCTTTTTCTTGCAGACAAAAATTTTGTAAGAATTGCCTTGTGACTTTGCCTTCAGAAACTTCCTCTCAGGATTTTTAATCGCAGTTTCCCCAAATTCCTTTGGACTTTTTGTCTGAAGGAAATCCTTTAGACTAAAGTCCAAAATAATTCATGACTTGCCTTAACAAAATTTTGAAAGATCTTAGCCGCTTCTTTGTGGCCTCTTTGAAGTGCTCCCTACCCTCTGCAAGGGATCTTGAACCCAAAACTGCCCTCTGCAAGGGCACTTGTCCTTCAGGAGGCTTGAACATTTTTGGTTGAACCCCTCCTTTGAACCAACCATTGAACCAATTGATTGAACCAGTTCAATGGTTCAAGCGGTCATTGAACCAAGGCATTGAACCGAGCATTGAACCAAGCTCGTTGAACCATTTTAAAAGAGTCGAGCCTTTGAACTTTGTCGATGAACTTTGTGTTGAACCAAAGCGATGAACCAAGCTGACTGAACCAAGATATTGAACCTAAGCATTGAACCAAAGCATTGAACCGATTCAACGGTTCAAAGATGCTAACTTTTGGAAATATTATGTCATTGAACCACTCTTCCAACCTTAAGAAAAAGTGTCTTTGAACCATTTTAGCTCTCTTTCCTTATGGATTTCTTCAGACAAGAGTCCGAAGAAGCTTTGTAAAACCTTGCACTTTCTAAACTGGTTCTTCATCTGCCAAAAGACTACACCTGTAGATTCATAGAATTCCCTATGAAATTTGTAGAAAACCTATAGAGTCCATATAAATGGACCTGTAGAGTCCGTAAAAATGGATCAGATTCATGCAAAATCAATAAATGAAATGGCCCCGAATAGTAAGGACAGAGGGGGATTGGTTTTTGGCCTGTTGGGAAAAAAATGGTCAATAGGTACTAGGGGACTACCAAATTAAAAATAGTAATCATTCAATACTAAAATCAACTAACCCTGGTGAAGCCTAATATTAGGCACCAAGAGGCAATCAAAGTTAAAAATCATCAAATCAACAAGTCATTTTCAAAAACTATATGACCAAAAATATTCTAAATAATTGGATCAAAGAGCATATCAGTCAAGGCATCTTGGATCCTTTAATATATCTAAGAACACATCTAAATATCCAATAGTGTGTTTGATGGTTGAAACCCGTTTATGATCTCCTAACACACACCACCATCATGATCATATCATCCATCCCAAGTCCCATACACCACCATCATTACCAAGCCTTAATCCCATCTATATCATCCATCATATTTTTGGGCATCATTATCTCTCATAGGGGTCATGAAGACACCTGGTTGAGATGTCCAGAGGAAACCAAAACAAGAGTCAACAAAGGTCACAAGGACTTCAATGAATCGAACACTAACAACATGTTCTTAGCCACATAAATATACATGATAGGTGTTGTCTAAAAATCAAGACAACATCAACATCATGCATCTCACATGCCTCAAATAAATTGAGATGCCAATAATAATAATAATAATAATAATAATAATAATAATAATAATAATAATAATAATAATAATAATAATAATAATAAATCATTCATCTATTGGTGAAAACTAATTTTTTGGCACCTTGGTCAAGTACCATGATGAAAATTGGTCTTCGATGTCATGGTAAAATAATCCGTTATCTATAGGTACCTCAACACTTGGGTGTAAAAGTACACTTCTTCCCAACAATCATATCTTAACATCCCTTGTCAACCTCATCTACATCATATTCCCAACTAGTCCTCTCATCCTTTTCTATCATGACCATCTATCCTTTATCCCTATCTATCCAAATTGGTCCATCATTTATTCATATTTGTATATTCATAAGGGAGTGGAAGATATCTTATGACATGGTCTTGAATCATCTTGGAATATTCTCCACATGGCACTCATGAAATTAGACATCTAATTCCCTTGCATGGTGGTCCTTGGATATCCCTAGTCTATTACTTATCATCTCTCACCTCCTTTGAGCATTAACGACATCATTTTTTCATTACATCCATCATCATTCTTGATCTTAGTTTCTAGGCTTGGTTTTCCCTTTGATAGTAACCCCCTTTGTATAGTGTACATACCCAAAAAACCCTAAAAATTAAAATATTGTAAAAAAACCCTAAAAATCATAAAATATACAACACCCTATTCATCTTATCTTGAGTCCTAATCCTTCCATATCTATATCCAGGTCCATATCCTTATCCAAAAAAATTATCCTATCCAACTTTGCATCACACCCATTGCTTTGTCATTTCATCTAACCCATCTCATGTCGCTCACCCTAATCCAATCAACTTGCTTAAAAATCAAATCCTAGTCACCCCTTTTTACACACATCAACCTCACTATTAGGTCCTATTATCCACCCCATAATTTTAATCTCATTTAAACTTGAGCAAATCCCATATAAATTACCTAATTGATCTAGTCTTGTCAACACCAACCATTATTCAAAATTTCCTTGTCAATCTTAATCAAATCAAGTATTTGCTATCAATAATTGAATTACAAGCCTGTTTTATCTCCCAATATAAGTGAACCTAGTTGAAATTATGTTTATATTACCCTCCCCCATCATCATCGATCTGGCTCATGTGCCTTAATTAAAATTTCTCAAGATCACCTTATCCAAATCCTATCACCCATCACATTTCAAGTCACCCCTTTGATCAAAGTAAGCTTATTAGTCCCTTGTCCTACATGTCATTTTTCACTATCTTATCCCATCTTCCATAAAACTTTAACTCATGTCTCATGTCATTTTAAATCATCACCCAATCACCCATCCTGTAGACCTTCATCAAGACAATAGACGAGACAGTATATGTAAATACCTGTGTGTTTTACTTGTTTGATGTTTGCTTTATTTGAATATATTTCATTGTGTATATATCTTTATTTAATTTTATACATCCATATTTACTTAATCATTTTTTTAATATATTTAGTCTTATTATCTTTTGTCTTATACTATTATCTTTTATCATCTTTGTACAATAGAATATGGTATGCATGTCATCTTGATTCCTTATACCATTGGTGTCTTACACTAAATGCTACTTGTGCATTTTGTATTTATATTTGTATTTTTTTCATATTTTATCTTTATCTTTGCATTTTTGTATTTTATCTTTGCCTCTTTTGTGTCGGTTCAACATGCACTTTGGAAAAACATCATCATGGTCATAAACATATCATGATGTATATTGCCTAGTGCTACATTAAAAATGGATTACTTATACTTTGATGATCAAAATACTTAATGTAGCAATAATGGATTTATAATGGGCATAATTCATCTAACTAATCATATTATTCCAATTATCAAGTTGATCATCCAAGTCCATTCATCTATCATCCCTAACAAAATCTGCTATGTCCATCATCACTTCTAAACCACTGAGTCATATCATCTATCTAACAACTAAATTTTATACCAATATTTTATCATTATAACCTTCTAATATATCCTAAAATACATTACCTTAAGGTCTATTTATACCATGTAGGAAATGTTTGGTCACTCATGGTATCCGAGGACAACTCAGATGCACTAACCTTATCTTCCTCTTCATCTTTTGGTCACTCGATCATATCATTTCTTCTCCATCATCTTATTCATATTATTGATAGACTTTAACTTTGAACTATGCCCATCATTAATTTTATCAAATCATTGTCTTATTTTATCTTGATGCTTTCCTAGCATGTGTCCTTGTTTGGGATGTGTCAAAATCTCAAGGCTTTTATCATCTTGGTTCATAACTCTCCTTGGCATGCATCCTTTCCTATGATACATCTAAAACTTGTAACCTTTTGTCTTATCCCCATCCCTTTATGGTTGTTTCCCATTCAAGATATGTCGATAACCATAAAATCATCATTTTCACTCTATTTTCATTATCTTTTCCAGTGGCATCATCAATTTGTAGCTCAATGCTTATCTTCTTCATCACATTTCACATCTATCTCCCACCCCTTATTTCTTCTTTTGAGTGGCCATATAGCTCATTCATCCCCACATGTCACCTCAAGGGGCATCATGTGTCCTCCATATTACTAACTTTACACATAGGTATTTTCTTTGAAAGACCATTAATCATGCTCACTCGCAATGCCCTTTCAAAGAGGTGCAATATGTATACACTTAAATTTGATCGCCTCATCTCTCATCACTAATATTATTATTAGTTGACACTAATTTAGTATATTTCATATAATTTATTCCATACTCACATTATTAGTCCCCTTATAGTCATGTATCTAACACATCCCATTTACTCCCCTTGTCATACTAACCTTATGCTCATCCCATGTCTTGATTAATTATTTTAATCATGACATTATCCTCTAAAATTATCTTATCTATTATTTGTGAATTTTAAATTCATAACTCACCTACCCCCTATCCACCTACTACTAGGCTTTCCTACAAGCCTATTCACTAATATTAACCTAAGCATCTACCTAATCACACTTAGTCTTCCTAACATGGATTCTACAGGATTCTACACTCTAGAGTCTTTCTCTTTCTTCTTCTTTCTCTAGATATTTCTTCTCTAGAGCCTTTTAAGGAATTTTAATTCCTTATAACTCTCTCATCCTATCCTATAAATAACCATGCATCCTTAATGAAAAGGCATCAAGAATTGGATTATTAAACCTATCTTTCTATCAATTAATCAACTTATCCATTGATGTATAATACCATTTTGTTGGAGACATGGTTGAAGACAAGGTGGTGTTTTTGGAAAATATTGAAACACTTGAGTATGTCAATGATTTATTTATTAAGGTTGTGAATACCAAGAATTTTTCTTGATATAGAACATTAATAAGTATGGTTTCCCTTAGCTGTTGAAAGTATGTACTTATGACCCAGCACTGATGCAAAGTGTTAAATTCTTGGATATGTTTTGTATACTTTGCTTGATTTACACCAATTATGGACTTTATATCCCAACATGTATTAGTGAAGGGGTTTCTTACCCATGAGAAAAAAACATTATAACACATGCACATTTTGGTCATCCCATGGGCTTTTACTTATAATAATGTATGGTTAGTTTCACAACACATAGATTTATACCCATTTTATTATAATATAGCTTGGATGGTTTCCTATTTTTATGCGTAAAAATAATCACACTTGTATTAAGGTAAATAAAAACTTTAAATTAATTTATTTTATTATCAAAAATTGATTTAAAGGTTGATGTGCTACTTTTGTTTTCCTATAGGGTTTTCTTAGGTGAAAATCTCATTTTTTTTGTGTGTGTGCTATTATTATTTTCTTTTATAGTTTTATGTTTTGTTATAATTTTTATCCTACATATTTTTTTCAATAAATTTATCTTAAATAATAATTTAGTGAATGCATGACACATATAATACTCACATAGGTGACTTTGTCTAGTATTATCAAATTTTTACATTATCAATATTTAATGGTGAGTCTTCCATTGAATTTTCTTTAAACAATTGTTAGATCTCATTCTTTATTGATATTTAATTTTAAAGGTTAAAAACATAAGACTTGTAATTTCCATTATTCTTTCTTCCCTTTATAACACTATATAGATTAGAAACTTGGTGGGTGTTACAACCAAACAAATTCATCATAAGACCACAACCTAGTTGACTAGGTATTATAAGGACTATCGTAATAATCAATTACATTAAATTATAATTTATGGGTTATATAATAAGAAAATAATTACCAAATGATTTTGACCTAATATATTCAAAATAATAATAATTGGAATAAAAATTATAATAACTTATAGGTTATAATTGTTGATTAAGTTTCATGACAAGGAACTTAAGATCTTTAGTTAGTATAGTTATCCTAGGTGAGTTGTTTTCTATGATTTAATGCAATCATTATGTTTTTCACACCAAGATGAGAATAATATATTTATTATTTTAAAATAATCTTATGTGTACATTATTATAGGCATATAATAAGAGATGAAATATCATCTCTCATTAATTCATGGAATTAAGAGAAATACATGAATTGATTCAATACAATAATTATTAAATTTGACACAAACTCGTAAGTCTTCCAAAGATCACCCTTGTCCCAAAAACCTCTCAAACTCATATTGAATTCAACCATACATAATATGACAAAAGTTGACAAAAAATAAAATAACTATATTTGTTGTCTAGTTAGGAACAACATATTTTAAGGTGTAATGTAAATAAATTTTTTTTATATAAAACTAATATTTTATAATAGGGCTCATTTTATGTTTAATTTTATAAAGATTAGAATCTATTTGTGAAAAGATAATTTGAGGAAAATATAATTATGTTACTTATGAGGAAGTAATATAGGATAATGTTGAACATGAATTTTATTCCTTGTAAATGCTACCATATGATGATTATTTGATTAGTCATCTCTCACCTAGATTTGTTACACAACTTGTTAATACAATAATATATCAATCACCACATCACTCATTTTACATCTATATAGATGAATATTTGGATCAAAGGTTACAAATTATTTATGATGTCTTGTTGAAGCCATAAATAGATACATATGACTGTCTTGAGTATCAACATCTGAGTATAGTGAATTATTTCATTCAGTTCATCAAGATAGACCACTATCAAAGCTTTTACATATTTATATGACTGAAAGGGATCATCTTCAAGAGAAGTAAAAAGAAACAAAATAAGAATAAGATGATTGGGAGATCTTCAATTTAGTCTTCAAGATTTGGGGACAAATATTCCCAAAGAGAAGGGCATGTTGTGTACATAAAAACAACAAATTTTATGATGTGATATAAATAAGTTATTTTAATATAAATATAATATTTGATAATAGGGTCAACTTTATGATCTTATATTCATTATATGTGATGAGGAAACCCATTTCTCTAGAAGATACTATGTTCATATTATCTATTCATAGTTTCTTAGCTTGCAAAACAAATGACCTTTTAAAATTTCATAATTAGTGGTAATAAATGGATATCATTCTTATCATAATACCATGGGTGAAATACCATTATGGTTTTAGGTTTAGGTTTTATCTATATAATCTATTTATTCCCCCTTTTTTAATGATTTCATTTTTATATCAATATAATTAGATGCAATATTTTCATATCTTTTGCAAAAGTCTTTCCTACATTATATATTTTTATTGAAAAGTGTAATCCTTTAATTTAGATGTGTAGGTGCTTCCATTATTAATATATTTTATATTTAACCTTTGAGCCTTATTTATATTCATATTATTTCCTTTAGCATCTATATCATAATATAGTGATTGAGTTCACCAAGTTCACAAAAATGGACCATTGTCAAAGTTTCTACCCATACATATTGTTAAACATGATCATATCTATGTGAATGAAAAACATGTCAAGGAAGAATAAGATTCACGAGAGATATTTGATTTTGTCTTCAAGTTTAAGGGATAAATATTTCCAAGGGGAAGAGCATGTTGTTTTCCTGAACACAAAATATTTTATTACATAATGTTAATTATATTCTTTTTTATAAATCTCATATTTAGTCACATAATGTTATTGTAATATATGAAAAGTGGGTTTACATAAAATCCATTACAATCTCCTACACTATTTTTCAATCATATCTAACTAGATTTGCTATAATAAAATAAGATATAATTGTAATGAGGAAAATATTTTAGAATAATTAGAAAGTGCAAAGATAGGGTTATATAAGAATATTTGATTTTTCATATATAGAGACATTTGGGTGAAACATACACCAAGAAATAAGTTTATAAGGTGAGATTAAAAAAAAAGCCCATCAAACTCAAATAAAATAAGGAAACTTTTTTGGAGTGATATAATTGTATCAGTTCTTTACTAGAGTAACCAAAATTGTAGAAATATGTTTCTAACAACTATTAGATACTACGTGAAGACACTAAAATCTAGTATTCTACACTTAAAAATGTCATTCTTGAATTATATTTACCATTCATGACTTGTGCATACATTTATGATTCTTTTCCAAGGGATTGACCTTTTCGATTTTCTATCAGTCACCTAAAATAATTCCATATTATGTGCCTAATATGATTATATTCACAATAAAATTATCTCTTGATCACTAGATCATTGTTTCCTACTTTATAGATGCCTCTGATCATATGAAAATGACTCTAGATTTTTGGAATTTTCTACCCATATGGGAACTATCTGTGCATAATTTAATAGACACTTTCCCAAATTTAAATTATTCATATTATTTGGCCTCAACCCATTTTTCAATCCATTTTGTAGGCAAACCCAATGTTGAAAGTGGAGTTAGTATTTTGAGGTGAAGTGCACACACCAAGATTATGATATTACATAGGATAACAGTTTATAAGAAAACACAATGATCTATGCTAAAAAATTAGGTAAAATCATAGGTAATTCTCAAGTAGGATTATATGGTTTCATATTTTTGCATGCATCCATCTTCTATTGTATTCATCCAGGCAGGCAAGACAGTTTATAGATCTATAATCTTGATCCAATTTTAGGTCTTCCTATCACCTACACATAATATCAAACCTACATAGTCCCAAAATAAGATAATTAATCTCATCCCTTAGGTTACTTCCAAAAATAATAAATTGTAATAGTTCAATCATACTCTGATGTTACATTTGAATCTAATTTAATTTGGACATATCTTAAATAATCTAAATTATTCTAAGTTTTTATCTTATTTGATCACATTAATATAAATAATAAGGTAAAACACCATGAAACTGATTGGATGACCCTATTTATATGCTTCTAAACTTTGAAAAGCTCACTCAATTCAACAAAATTCATTGCAAGTCATTGAGAAATAAATCTCCTCCATTGGAAACCTAATAATTCCACAACACCATGTAAAATTGTAAAACTTGGAGGGATTTAATTCAATCATGTGTTATCCATCCATTATTATCATACCCATTTTTATTAATAAGTTTTAATGGCAACACTTAAATCACTTCAACCAAACATTCATGGATGAAAACCCTAAACCCTCTTTGAATTTCATGTTAGTATGATAAGTGGCATAATGCAAATTAAGACTTCAATATTGAATCAAATTCCATTCAAAATATTAAAATTATGCTCTTTAATAAATGCTAGACTATTTATTTCAATTTGTGGCTCATCATATTTCATTCATGTCAATCACTCATTTATATCTTCTTATATGCAATGGTGCACCTAAGTATTTACAAACTTCTAAAATTTAAATTAAGACTTAATTGGCATGCAAGCTAACACATAACAGGTGGGAAATCTTGATAAAATAATAACACGAGGCATATGTGACCCAAAATAAGGGTAAGAAGGTCCCATCATAAAGGTGACCAAAACTGTAGTGGTATGATTCTAGTAGACCAGAATCATACTACTACATTTTTCAAAAAATATCCTAGAACAACAAGAAATAAGGGGAGAAGAGAGAAAACCAAGGAGGAGGAGCGAAATGGTATAAAAGGGAAAAAACACAAGTATCTTATAACTAAGAAATTTGATAACTAAAACTATCTATAGACCAAAATTAGGTGTCTACATAATGTCCCACTTTGACCTATGTATGCGTACATACACATCAAAGTAAAATAAACAATCTTACTTATATGGTTCATAAAAGATGCATCAATTATAAAAATCTATAAGAGTTATAAATAAAAATATAGTGAATAATGATGAACTAAAATTAAATAGGAAAGAGATATAACCTCATTTCCACCATGAAATATCCTAAAGATCTTGGAAGAAACATCCACACTCTTGTGTTTGAAATATGGAAAACTTGTAACCTTGAAAACATGTGGTAAACACATACAAGTGAATTAATTTATATATAAATCTATAATCAAGGATTTATTAAGTCTAGGAAATAAGATGCGAATAATAACT